>UESW01003294.1:0-93811 GCA_900491605.1 Calamus simplicifolius | reverse complement strand
GCTACGGCTAGGGTTAGGGTTTCTCAGCCTCACCATTACTTGCCTCGATTTTGTCAAAATTTCTTTCCTTTGAATTTCTCTGGGTAGGATGTCACTGTCGTGATTTATTTATTGGCAACATGCTCAATCTCTTCGTCTTTTGATGTTAATCAGACTTTCTGCTTTCATCGATCGAATTTATCCAGTGTAGCATCCGAGTATATTTCTTTTTGGAATAAAACAATGGCTTCTAATGTAATATAATTCTTTTCTTGGTCTGACGTTAGCCATATTGTGGGTTTTCTTTCCCCTCTTTATCCGGGAAAGTTTTTTTTTGAAATTTGAATTGTTTTAATCGGGTAAACAATAGAAAAGATCAAACAGATCTCGTTGTCCCTATTAATTATACTAGCTGTCGGTAGTCATGCAATATTAAACGAAAAAAATTTATGTTTTGTGAGATTACTTGAGATGATGTTTATGAGAATGTGGTGGTTCTTTTTTAGTGACATATTAATATCTTTGTTTTATTTTCCAAACTGAATCCAGTAATGAGGTTAAAGTTCAAATCACTAGACCAATATCTAGATATGCATTTCTCGTTAAATTGATATTGGTCTCTTTAAGTTTGTGGCATTATAAGGACGCATCATAAAGTTTGAGCTAATTAAGATAATTTAAGGATGAGGTCTGTGCATTGATATAGAGTAGATTTCAATTTGTTTAGGTTAAGTATATTTTATTGTTTTAAACTATTTTGCACGTTACCATTCTTGGTCAGAAAACTACCAGTAAGTCTGCCATCAATGATGGATAAGTGAATTTTTTTGTTTCATTTTTATGCCTCTTTTTATAATAATAATGATGGAGCAATTTTTTTAAAGAAGAAATGTTGCACCCTAAACGCAGTCCCTCGGCTAAGGATCGTGACACAACTGGATGTCCTTTTAGGCATAACCCTAGAGAGTATACAAGTGCAAACCCCTGATTAAAAAAAAACGGGTTGATGTACCATCATGCTAGCGTAGGGCAGCGTGCAACACGGCGTCGCCGCAGGCGTACGCGCGTGGTGCATCCACTCACAGGCTGCACGTCGCGCAAGCTTAAAGAGGGGGACACATCGCACCCCCCTCATCGCCCAACAGCCCTTGGCTTCGCCTCGTGCTGCCTCGCTCCGCATCCACCTCTGCCTATCTCCACCGCCTCGCCGCCTCCTGGAAGGTAAGAGTCCTCCGCCAATAGCGAGGGGGGTGCAGAGAGAGAGAGAGAGAGAGAGAGAAATAGGAGGGAGGTTGCCTGGCTGCGCCTGGGCCACTGCGGCCAGGTCGTGACGAGGACCCTCAATGAGAGAGAAATAGGAGGAGGGGGGAGGTTGCCTGGCTGCGCCTTGGCCACTGCGGCCAGGTCGTGACGAGGACCCTCGATGAGAGAGAAATAGGAGGAGGGGGGAGGTTGCCTGGCTGCGCCTTGGCCGCTGCGGCCAGGTCGTGACGAGGACCCTCGATGGTGCCGAACGGATTGGACGCCGAAGGGGAGGAGGCAGCCGATCGCCTCATAGGAAAGATCAGAGGAAAGAAAGAGGGCCATTGTGTGGCCCTTCTTTGCAGCGGGAGCCGTCGCACAGGTTCGAGCCCGGTGCATGCTTGCCGCTCGCTAGGCCCGAGCCACGGGCGACGGCCCCCACCAGCATTGGGGCGATTGCCGCGCAAGGAGGAGGAGTGGAGACAGTGATGGGAAGAAATAGGGGAAGAAGAAGAAAGGGGGGCAGCTGCCGATGGTGGTCAGCGCTGGGTCGGTTGCCGACGGTTGCCGTAGGCCGTCGATCTTGCCCTCCCTTCCCCCTGGTTTGGCTAAACCATGGGTGGAGAAGGAAGAAGAGGAGGGGTTAGGCCCAGGTTCGGTCCAACCCCTTTGGGATAATTTTGGGGCTGCAAATCGGGTTTGTCCTAATAAAAGGGAGATGAGGTTTGGATCAATGTTGATTCTAATTTTTTTAAAAAAAATATTTTTTTATTTGAACTTATATATTTGAAGATATAAGTCCCGCCTAGGATTAGACGAGATTAGGGCTGAAAACAAATCGGATACGGATCGGATAGTAGTATATCCCTATTTGTATCCATATTTTTAACGGATACGAATACAGATACGAATACTAAACGGATATTAAATTCATATCCTATTTATTCTAAACGGATACGGATACGAATCGGATATCAAGTATCCATATTTATTATATACGAATACGGATACAAATCGGATATCAAATATATCCATATTTATTATATCCGGATACGGATACAAATCGAATATCCAATATATCCATATTTATTATATACGGATACGGATACAAATTGGATATCAAGCATATTGATATTTATTATATATGGATACGAATATGAAGATAGAAATTTCTATGAGCAAAACATGGGCAATAAGAATATGGCTAATAAATGTTCTCTTAAGAAACTTAAAAGAATTTGAAATCCACAACAAATCCAACTAAGTAACAGTGTAACATGACCTAAATATTGAAATGAAAATCATTAACCATTGAGACAAGAATTTTTACGGAAATATAGACATATATAAAAATTTACAGTTCACTAATACAAAAAAAAAAAATGCATAAAACAAGTTCGCATGAATCAATAAAGAAGGTCAAGTGAAAATACCTTGACTAGATATTTCAACACCATAAGCAAACAGTATCATATAATGAGCCTTAAACATGATCATTTACTGTTTATGATATACATCTTCTATAAACCAATCGTTAAGGAATACTTCTTTGTTATTGTGCAACCTAAACAAAACTCACTTGACCATTGATCAGATCTTCCATAGAATTGTTCGCTTGTGAACTAGTCAGGTCAATGCACAAAGGACTGGGCCGCGATACAAGACAGGCTCACTATAATCAAAACCAACTTTAAAAATTATGTAAATAAAAAGCTCCAAAAAAATACAAAAAAAAATTTCAAATTATAATTTTTATTTACCATCACTTATGTATTGCATTTTAAAATACCGAACATTAGATCACACATTCCTTAGAACACACATTCCTTGTAACCGGACATGTGTTGCATGAATGAATATAGACAAGGCAGTGCACCATTATATTGCTTACAAGGAATTCAGGGGATCATTTTATCCAACGCCACCATCAGAAATGCTGAATCAGTGCTTTTACATGCTTTTATAGCATGAATAGATAACTCTCATTGAAGCATACTCGTTATTATAAGGAGATAATAAAATTTACTGAATTATCAATTTAGAAGAGTGCAAATCATACCGAAAGCAAGCAATCATCCGTCTGATCTCTGCAAACTCATCCGTCTGATCTCTACAATCAGGCTTCAATCCTTCCTTTAGACTGCAAATCATCCGTCGATCTCTGCAAACTCAGATCTCACTATCTCTCTAATCTCTGCAAGCTCCAATCTCATTGTCTCCTTGATCTCCCCAAATAAATTCTCATTGAAAGGGGGAAAGGTGCAGCTGATCATGATACTGCCGGTGCTGGTGAAGATGAAGCTGCTGGCAAAGATGTGCTCTTCTGATACTTTCGAATCTCACTGAACCGGAACCAGATGCAATTGTCAATCATAGTAGAAGCCAAACGAAACAATGGGAAGGAGATGAAGAATTTAAGGGGATATGGTTTATACCGAAGGGCAACGGTTCGAGGGCGGGAACGGTGGTGGGCTTCTTCACACCGCCGGTGTCCGGTGCCGACTGTCTCGCCGCCTTCAAGCGACTCAACGAAATCAATATTTAGGAAAGAAGATTTCAAAAGAAAGCAAAGGAATACGAGATCGATCAAGTAATGGCTGTGATACCTTCGCGGCGAGCTTCTTACCCTTGCGCGTCGTCTGCTTCGTACGAGCCATCGGGAGAAGACGAGAGAGAGGGATAGGAGAGGCATGCGAAGGGAGGTTACCCGCTGGGGGAGGAGGGATTTGGGGTCTTACCCTTGCACGTCGTCTGCTTCGTACGAGCCATCGGGAGAAGACGAGAGAGAGAGAGGGATAGGAGAGGCATGCGAAGGGAGGTTACCCGCTGGGGGAGGAGGGATTTGGGGTCGTTGCTGGGGATCGGACGGGTAAGAATGGGTTTGAAGAAACACACAATCCGCGAGCTCTCCTCTAATTGGTTGAAATGTTTGGATGAGGATCGCTAAGAGAATGAGAATTTCTGGGAAAGTGAGTTCGGATCAGACTTTGGACGGAGATTTCGTTGCTTTTTTTTTTTTTTGTTTTAACGAATATCCGTATTCGAATCTAAAAGTATAGGTAAATTATATCCTTATTTGTATCCGAATAATTTTTAGTTTAGATATCCGAATCATATTCGAATCCGATTAAACAGTAAAATAATTATTCAAATTTAATATAATTTGAATATAAATTCGAATCCGATCGAAGTTTATCCGATCCATTTTCAGCCCTACTAGAAATAGAGTTTAAAAGTTATTTTGATATATTAATTTTAAATATAAAATTGTTTTGATATGTTGATTTTAAAGATTAAAAATTTAAAAAATAATGTTGTAGGTACCTCATGGGTGACACAAACTCTCCTCCCTCGACCACAAACTTGACTTCCCATCTATGAAAAAGGGAGGCATGTTGATGGTTTGAAAGTAGCTCTCTAGGCTTAGTAAATGAAGATGATGCTGATAATTAATTATATTTTTAAGCACCACTTGTCCTTTACATTACAAACTATCTTCTCAACTCCAAAGGATCCATGGATTTGCTAGAAAAATATTTTTATCTTTGCAGAAACTTCTTCTTAGAAATTTTTAAAAAATTTAGTATAAAAATTTAAATGCACAAAGAAATTAAAATCAAAAGAAGATGGAAATCGTTCATGGACCGAGGTGTGTTAGATACTGTCCTAAGAACTAGTTTTCGTCCCTTCGTGCAGGTTGTATATGATCTATCCTTAAGGTACAATGATCTAGCTCGATCCGAACCTCTTACCATGAGCACGATCATATTGAGGTGCAACCCAATAACTCTTTCAGATGCCCAATAAAAAAGATCAACAGTAACAAAAGAAAACTTTATGTAGGAGAATAAGATTCAGGCTTAATTTTTTTTTCCTCTATCCTGAATTTCTTTTCCCATATATATTCTGATACGGCTGGCCGTTTCGCTTGAGTATTATTATCTTTTGCGTGGTTTTTGAAGGTAATGATGTGACAACAAAACTCAAGACCTCCAATACCAACTCCCAGTGCTGGCCTCCAGTGCCGACCCCCAGGGTCGGCTTCCAGCGTCGGCCTCCAGTGCCGGCCTCCAGCGACGGCACTAAAGATCGATGCCTAGCGTCGGCCTCCAGCATCGGCCCTCAGCGTCGGCCTCCAGTGCCGGCCTCCAGCGATGGCACTAAAGATCGGCGCCCAGCGTCGGCACCAAAGACCAACTCCGCGTTGGCACCAAGGACCGGCGCCCAGTGTCTGCCTCCGACGTCGGCGCCAAAGACCAACTCTGCATTGACACCAAGGACCGGCGCCCAACGTCGGCCTCCAGCATACTTCATATTATTTGCACCACAAAAAACCCTAAAAAAAATATCTGCCATTAATTCAACATTATATATCGGCTTCGTACAGAAACACAGATCGTGGATGTTGCTACGAAATGAATCGCGAGAACAACATCCTATAAAAGAGGAAAGAATTTTTGACATTATTGGGGTAGAGCAATGACACAGCATGACAAACTCTAACCCTAGCCATATGCGCAGAGGAAGAGGGACCGAAGAAGAATACCACGATTTAGAGAGAAGGGGACACCAGTCAAGCGCCGAAAGAAAATACTCCGTCAGCAATACGGATCGAGGGAAGAAATGAATGCACAAGCGCCGAAAGGAAATACTCCGTCAGCAATGCGGATCGAGGGAAGAAATGAATGCAAAAGCGCCGGAAGAAAATACGAGGTAAGAAATAAATGCAAGCAGTTACACCTCACGCATGCACAGGGAAGAAATGAATGCACAAGCGCCGAAAAAAAATACGAGGTGAGAAATAAATGCAAGCAGTTACACCTCACGCATGCGCAGGGAAGAAATGAATGCACAAGCGCCGGAAGGAAATGCGAGGGCAGTAACACCTCTCCTGCGGACGTTACCTAGTCGGCAATTTTGTCAATTTCACCGACAGAAATGTTTAAAATTATTATTTTAATATACGATGGATTAAGACTAAAGGGGACCGATTTTTTTTTTTCCTTCATCCTTTTCCGCTCTTTTTCCAAGAAAGATGATGAGAATCCATTCCTTTTACATCTTATCCAGCAGATTAAAACTAATTTGTTTTGGCTGTAAAGCACTCTCTCAGATGGCTTGATCTTTGCAACTCAAAACCTTGGCCTTGGGTATGCCCTTTCGCAAAGAACTCCCCAATACCCTTTTACTCATATGCAATTCGATGCCCCTAGGCCTTGGGTCAGCCTCCCCTTAAATAGCTCCCCAACCGGCCTCCTTTTCGAAACCGCGTGAAGTTTCTCTCTTTACGCCGCCTAGGACTCTTTTTTCACTTAGGACTCTTCTTCAATTAAGGCTCCATCTTTATCGTTGGACGAAGAGATAAAGGCTAGGATCCTTCTATATCCATCGCCCCAAAGAGTCCTCAGCCTAGGCTAACTCTATGTCACCGCCCCAGTGATGCGCACGGCCAGAAGGGCCGTAGCTCAGCCCGCGGAGCGCAGCGCGGGCAAGGCAGGTGGCCGAGGACCTGCCAGTACGGAGTTTGACCGTACCACGGGATGTGCACGTACGTTCATGGGGCCAGCAAGCCCCACACCTAGTCAGACACTTGGTACGAGGTTGGTGGACCAAGCGCCAAGGCCGAATGCGGACCCATCTCCCGACGTGACGGCACGCGGAGTCGGCATCAGCAAGCCCAGTTTCAGCAAGGCATGCGCGGCCAAAGAAGACCCGGAGCCAACCCTTAGCAACGTGGAGTGCGGCAAGCCCAAAACCGCCCAGACGCACCTGCAACGGCCTCAACCGTCCAACAGACTTCCAAGCCGATTTTGGGGAATAATTTCGTCCAGATCAGACGAATCCAAACATTATCCTATGGATAAGATTTGGGGATCCAGCTGGGAGGTTTTGGATAAGATGTTGGATAAGATTTTCAGCCTTATCTACAACTAACTAACTTGAAGATTTGAGAGACTCTTGGGGGAGTTGGTTGATGGTTGTTGGGCATTATCCTAAGCCATCGGTGGAGTCCTTTTTATGACGTTTGGAGGCATCTACCCAGCGGCAACGAGATCTCCTAATCAGCCTACACAATCGGTTATCTAGAAATAAGATTTGGAGAGGATCTCCACCACTTTGGGCGAGAAGGAGGAGAGAGAAGATACGATCGGTGCCGTTGAGGAGCTTCCTACGATCATCTTGTAGCCTAAGGGCAAGGTGAGGGAGAGATCGTGAGAGATTTTTTGTAGTGCTGCGGCACATATTCATCTTGTACTCCTCTTAGGATTGTATTAATCAAAGAGGTTGGGGTAGTGTTGACCCTGTACATCTTGTGTTCGGGCTGGGCATTATCTGTGATTACTTGTTGGGGTTTCTGGGTTCCTGTAGGGGAGGTCTCGATCAACCTCACCCTACTAGTTGTGCGCAACGACTTTGAGAGAGAGAGAGGCTGACTTAGCATAAGGCATGCTAAGGCCGGTCCCCTGCTAGGACGCTTCCGTACTTAGAAAAAAAAATAGCCTATACCTAGCCGGGTGACAAGAGGGTATCAGAGCGCCTTCAATACAAGAACCCAAGAACAGATTTTTTTTTCTTCTTCTAAAAATCAACCATGGTGAATCACAACGATCGAATAGCAAGGCTCGAGGCTATTGTCGGGATTCCTCCAGAGGACTGATCTCATCACCCGATCCTTGGAGCAGCAGCAGCAGATCAATCTGATCCAGCAGGTGATCCCTGTCACAACCAGATCATGGAGCCGGGCCAAGCTCTTCCAATGAAGGCCAATAGGATAGAAGAGATGCCGTTCTAGAGGAGGTTCTGAATCGCATCAAGGAGCTGGGAGATGAAGTGGACGCCCTTAGGAGAGAACGCGCACGCCAGCCCTACGTGAATCTACCACATCCATCCCAGATCGCGTACCTGATCCGAAGCCTTTCAGCGGCGCGTGCAACGCCAAGGAACTGGAGAACTTCGTATGGGACGTGGAGGAGTACTTCCTAGCAATGAATATACCGGAAGCGCAACGAATCCGCCTCGCCAGCGTGTTCCTTGCTGGTGATGCCAAGCTATGGTGGCGTACTCACAACGCGGAGGATCGAAACGCCGGTAGGCCAGGAATTACAACTTGGGAGGCCCTCAAAGAAGAGTTGAAGATTCAGTTTCTCCCTCAAAACGTCACATGGGTGGCGAGGGACCAACTGAAGAAGCTGAAGCAGACGGGTTCCATCAGAGACTACGTCAAGGAGTTCAGCTCATTGCTACTCGACATACCAGACATGTTCGAAGCCGACAAGTTGTTCAACTTTCAGTCGGGGTTGCAGAATTGGGCGCAAGTGGAGCTGCGAAGGCAAGGAGTGAAAGATCTCAATTCGGCGATGGCTGCTGCCGAGAGCTTCGTCGACTTTCGTACCACTACGCCTACCCCCCCCCTGGCAAGCAGAAAGCTAAAGCCAAGGAGGGCAAGACGTCTCATCCCAAGAAGCAAGGGAAGAAGAAGAAGACGACAACCCAAAAAGAGAAGGGAACTACTCAGCAGTCTAAGGATACCACGACCAGATCTGAGCGGCCCCAAGGCTGTTTCATCTGCGGAGGTGCACATCGGATGCGCGACTATCAGAAGAAGGGGAAGCTCACGGCCTTGATCTCCCAATTGGTCGAAGAATCCAGCGACTCAGAGGGACCCTCCCGGGTGAACCCGTTGCAAGCGATTAATGCGCTTGTCACCAAGAAGCCGCCATCCTGCAAAGGGCTTCTTTATGTTTCGGTGAAGGTCAATGGCCACCAGCTGAGGGCCATGATTGATACGGGTGCCACCGACAACTTCATCGCGGAAGACATAGCGAAGGAGTTAGGTTGCAGACTTCCACCGCTGCAACCATGATAAAGGCCATCAACTCGAAGGCAGCGAGGGTGAATGGCCTTACAAAGGCTGATTTAGAAATCGGCCCCTGGAGAGGGCCTTGCAGCTTTTTGGTGATCCCACTTGACGATTTTCAGATCATCCTTGGCCTGGAGTTCTTCAAGGCAGCCAAGGCAATGATCATTCCACATCTCAACGGCATGCTGATAGGAGCGGAGGACAGCACCGATTTCGTTTCAGCATTGCCACCAGCCGCTAAGGAAGAGAGCAGCGGTCAGTCAACCGTTGCAAAGCAGAAGACGGCCAACACCAGTTCGCGCACAGTTCCAGATAGCGGGCTGATATCCGCTAAGCAACTCAGCAAAGGCTTAAGGAAAGGAGACCAGACATATGTGCGGCACTAGTCCAGGTTCAGCCCGAATCGAAGGACGCAGAGGAGGTGCCCGCGCAGGTGGGGGAGATACTACAGGAGTTCGCCGATCTCATGCCCGACGAGCTACCAAAGGAATTACCGCCACGGCGCACGCACGACCATCGAATCGAGCTGGAGCCCGGAGCACGTGCCCCGGCAAAGGCCCCCTACCGCATGGGCCCTGCAGAACTGAAGGAACTGCGCACTCAGCTGGATGAGTTACTGGCCGCGGGACTGATTCAGCCATCCCGCACCCCTTTCGGAGCACCGGTCCTTTTTCAGCGCAAAAAGGATGGATCTCTGCGCATGTGTGTGGACTATCGAGCCCTCAACAAGGTCACCGTGAAGAATCGCTACCCGGTGCCCAACGCAGCAGATCTATTTGACCGTCTTTCGAAGGTGGAATACTTCAGCAAATTGGATCTATGCTCTGGATACTGGCAGGTACGTATTGCGCCAGGTGATGAATCAAAGATACGTGTGTGACCCGGTACGGCTCATTTGAGTTCCTGGTCATGCCCTTTGGCCTGACGAATGCACCAGCTACCTTCTGCAATCTCATGACAGACGTCCTATATGACTTCCTGGATGACTTTGTCGTAGTCTATTTGGACGACATAGTCATTTACAGCGGTAGCCTGCAGCAGCATGTGGAGCACTTGAGGCGAGTTATGCAGCGACTTCGGGAGCATCGCCTCTACGTCAAAAGGGAGAAGTGCGAGTTTGCACGCACCGAGGTCCATTTTCTTGGACACATCATTGGCCATGGCGCGATACGGATGGACAGCGCCAAGGTCCAGGCCATCCTGGACTGGTCGACACCTGCTACAGTGAGCGAGCTCCGATCGTTCCTAGGACTCGCAAACTATTACCGGAGGTTCATCAAAGGGTACTCGGCCATCGCAAGCCCTTTGACCGATCTGCTCAAGAAGGAGCGAAGGTGGAGTTGGTCCTCCAACTGTGAGGAGGCCTTCGGTAAGCTGAAGACGGCGCTAGCTACGGAGCCGGTCTTGCAGTTACCCAGATTTGAGGATCCTTTTGAAGTGCACACGGACGCATCCGACCGTGCGCTTGGTGGAGTCTTGGTCTAGGCGGGACATCCAGTAGCATATGAGAGCAGAAAATTCAAGGACGCCGAGACACGGTATTCGGTGCACGAGAAGGAGATGACTGCTGTGATACACTGCTTGGAGGTATGGCGCCATTACTTGCTCGAACTAAATTCAAAATTGTTACCGACAACGTCGCCAACACCTACTTCAAGACCCAGCGCAAGTTGATGCCCAAGCAAGCTCGTTGGCAAGAATACTTGGCGGAGTTCGACTTCGATTGGGAGCATCGGCCAGGACGTCAAATCAAGTGGCCGACGCCCTCAGCCACCAAGTCGTACAGGAGTACGTGGCCGCGGTGGCGACCATGCAGTCAGGCGTTATAGAGCGTATCCGCGAGGCAGCGCAGCAGACGCGGCATACGCCAAGCTAATGCGTGATGTGACGAGCGGACTGGTGCGGCGCTTCTGGATCCAGGATGGCTTGCTTCGCGCACATGGAGGCAGGCTAGTCGTGCCGAAGAATGAAGCTTTACGGCGCGACTTATTAAAAGAGTCCCATGACTCAAGGTGGGCAGACATCCGGGCATGGAGCGGATGTATGCCCTGCTATCTCTGACTTCTACTGGCCAAATATGTGGAGAGACGTGGAGGCCTATGTGCGGAGTTGTCTGATCTGCCAGATGGACAAAGTGGAGCGCAGGAAGCCAGCGGGACTACTGCAACCGTTGCCCGTCCCAAGCCGACCATGGGCATCTGTTTCCATGGACTTCATAGTGGGATTTCCGGAAGTGGACGGCAAGCGGACCATCTTTGTAGTGGTGGACAGATTTTCCAAGTATGCTATCTTCATGGCGGTACCGGACCCATGCACAGCCGAGACGTGCGCAGCGCTCTTCTTCACCCATGTGGTCAAGATCTTCGGTTTGCCGGAGATATCATCAGTGACCGCGACGTCCGATTCACGGGTAATTCTGGACCACGCTTTTCAGATCGTGGGCACGGAGCTTAAATTCTCCATAGCATATCACCCTCAGACGGACGGCCAAACCGAGCGGGTGAATGCATTGCTCGAGGAGTATCTGCGGCACTTCGTCACCGCAAGACAATGAAACTGGCTTGAGTTGCTGGACGCGGCACAATTTTCCTACAATCTAAACCTGTCTTCAGCAACAGATCAAAGTCCAGCAGAGTTATGCCTAGGCTACCAGCCTAGGATGCCCTTGGAGGTTGCACGACAGTATGACGGCCATGTCCAGCGGCGCATCTATTTGCAAGGGACAGGACCGAAAATATCGCTAAGGGCGTGACAGCCTTGTGCGGCGGCTATGCAGATGAAGCTGTGCAGACGAGCATCGACGACCAATGGAGTACCAGGTGGGCGATCTTGTGATGTTGAAAATTACGCCTATCTTTGGAGGAAGCGACCAAGCAAAAGTTCCACAAAGGCCTTTTGCCAAGGTATGACGGACCCTTCAAAGTACTCAGACGGGTGGGAGAAGTAGCTTACAAACTGGCCTTGCCTGCCAGACTGAAGATTCATCCAGTCTTCCACGTTAGCTTCCTCAAACCATACCATGGAGACCTGGCTGCAGACGAGTTAGAGAACCCAGGCAGGATGCGCCCTGCCATCCGACCCAAGTTCGCAAGGAAGATTGCAAGAATTTTGGCAGACCGAAAGGTGGGTACAAGTCAAGGACCCAGTACATGGAGTATCTGGTACAATGGCACGGAGAGGATGTTTCCGATGCCACCTGGAGGCGAGCAGAAGAACTTTGGAGTTCGAGGAGGACATTCAGGCCTACGTGAGGGCGAGCGCGACGGGATGTCAGCGTCTTCAGGTGGGGGAGGATTGTCACCGCCCCAGTGATGCGCACGGCCAGGAGGGCCGTAGCGCAGCCCACGGCACATAGCGCGGGCAAGGCAGGTGGCCGAGGACCTGCCAGACGGAGTTTGACCGTGCCACGGGATGCGCACGTCCGTCCATGGGGCCGGCAAGCCCCACACTTAGTCAGACACTTGGTGCGAGGTTGGTGGACCAAGCGCCAAGGCCGAATGCGGACCCATCTCCCGACGCGATGGCACGCGGAGTCGGCATCAGCAAGCCTAGTTTCAGCAAGGCATGCGCGGCCAAAGAAGACCCGGAGCCAACCCTTAGCAACGTGGAGTGCAGCAAGCCCAAAACCGCCCAGACGCACCTGCAACGGCCTCAACCGTCCAACAGACTTCCAAGCCGATTTTGGGGGAATAATTTCGTCCAGATCAAACGAATCCAAACCTTATCCTATGGATAAGATTTGGGGATCCAGCTGGGAGGTTTTGGATAAGATGTTGGATAAGATTTTCAGCCTTATCTATAACTAACTAACTTGAAGATTTGAGAGACTCTTGGGGGAGTTGGTTGATGGTTGTTGGGCATTATCCTAAGCCATCGGTGGAGTCCTTTTGATGACGTTTGGAGGCATCTACCCAGCGGCAACGAGATCTCCTAATCAGCCTACACAACCGGTTATCTAGAAATAAGATTTGGAGAGGATCAAGCGGTGATTCAAAAGTGGCGTGCATGGAGATAAGGCCAAGGATGTCAAAGGGATAAGGAACGGCAGCTTTGGATGAGGCGGTGGCTCAATCTTATAAATAAGAGGAGGTCTTCGTGAGGGAAATCATCAACACAACAACACACGGAGAGGTATCAAAGGAGATCCTATCCAACCGGCTATCAAGAAGGTGGGCGGCATCTTCTAGTCTCCACCACTTTGGGCGAGAAGGAGGAGAGAGAAGATACGATCGGTGCCATTGAGGAGCTTCCTACGGGCGATCATCTATGGGTTACGGGGTGAGTCATCTTGTAGCCTAAGGGCAAGGTGAGGGAGAGATCGTGAGAGATTTCTTGTAGTGCTGCGGCACATATTCATCTGTCTCCTCTTAGGATTGTATTAATCAAAGAGGTTGGGGTAGTGTTGACCCTGTATATCTTGTGTTCGGGGCTAGGCATTATCTGT
Source organism: Calamus simplicifolius (assembly GCA_900491605.1). NCBI lineage: Eukaryota > Viridiplantae > Streptophyta > Magnoliopsida > Arecales > Arecaceae > Calamus > Calamus simplicifolius. The sequence goes on along the minus strand of UESW01003294.1, from coordinate 80,285 downwards.
GATTACTTGTTGGGTTTCTGGGGTTCCTGTAGGGGGAGGTCTCGATCAACCTCACCCTACTAGTTGTGCGCAACGACTCTGAGAGAGAGAGGCTGACTTCGCACGAGGCGTGCTAAGGTCGGTCCCCTGCTAGGACGCTTCCGTACTTAGAAAAAATATATATAGCCTNAGAGAGAAGGCTGACTTAGCACGAGGCGCCGGGCCGGTCCCCTGCAGGACGCTTCCGTACTTAGAAAAAAAAATAGCCTATACCTAGCCGGGTGACAAGAGGGTAATCAGAGCCGTTCAATACAAGAACCCAAGAACAGATTTTTTTTCTTCTAAAAATCAACCATGGTGAAATCACAACGATCGAATAGCAAGGCTCGAGGCTATTGTCGGGATTCCTCCAGAGGATGGGTTTACTGATCTCATCACCCGATCCTTGGAGCAGCAGCAGCAGATCAATCAGATCCAGCAGGCGATCCCGGCACAACCAATCATGGAGCCGGGCCAAGCTCTTCCAATGAAGGCCAACAGGACGGAAGAGATGCCGTTCTAGAGGAGGTTCTGAATCGCATCAAGGAGCTGGGAGATGAAGTGGACGCCCTCAGGAGAGAGCGCGACGCCAGCCCTACGCGAATCACACATCCATCCCAGATCCGCATACCTGATCCGAAGCCTTCAGTGGCGCGCGCAATGCCAAGGAACTGGAGAACTTCGTATGGGACGTGGAGGAGTACTTCCTAGCAATGAATATCGGAAGCGCAACGAATCCGCCTCGCCAGCATGTTCCTTGCTGGTGATGCCAAGCTATGGTGGCGTACTCGCAACGCGGAGGATCGAAACGCCGGTAGGCCAGGAATTACAACTTGGGAGGCCCTCAAAGAAGAGTTGAAGATTCAGTTTCTCCCTCATAACGTCACATGGGTGGCGAGGGACCAACTGAAGAAGCTGAAGCAGACGGGTTCCATCAGAGACTACGTCAAGGAGTTCAGCTCATTGCTACGACATACCAGACATGTCCGAAGCCGACAAGTTGTTCAACTTTCAGTCGGGGTTGCAGAATTGGACGCAAGTGGAGCTGCGAAGGCAAGGAGTGAAAGATCTCAATTCGGCGATGGCTGCTGTTGAGAGCTTCGTCGACTTTCGTACCACTATGCTTACTCCCGCCCTTGGCAAGCAGAAGGCTAAAGCCAAGGAGGACAAGACGTCTCGTCCCAAGAAGCAAGGGAAAAGAAGAAGATGACAGCCCGAAAAAAGAAGGGAACTACTCAGCAGTCTAAGGATACCACGACCAGATCTGAGTGGCCCCAAGGCTATTTTATCTGCGGAGGTGCACATCGGATGCGCGACTGTCAGAAAAGGGGAAGCTCACGGCCTTGATCTCCCAATTGGTCGAGGAATCCAGCGACTCAGAGGGACCCTCCCGGGTGAACCCGTTGCAAGCGATTAATGTGCTTGTCACCAGGAAGCCACCATCCTGCAAAGGGCTTCTTTATGTTTCGATGAAGGTCAATGGCCACCAGCTGAGGGCATGATTGATACGGGTGCCACCGACAACTTCATCGCGGAAGACATAGCGAAGGAGTTAGGTTTGCAGACTTCCACGCTGCAACCATAATAAAGGCCATCAACTCGAAGGCAGCGAGGATGAATGGCCTTGCAAAGGCTGATCTAGAAGTCGGCCCTTGGAGAGGGCAGCTTTTTGGTGATCCCACTTGATGATTTTCAGATCATACTTGGCCTGGAGTTCTTCAAGGTAGCCAAGGTAATGATCATTCCACATCTCAACGGCATGCTGATAGGATCAGAGGACAGCACCGGGTTCGTTTCAGCATTGCCACCATCTACTAAGGAAGAGAGCAGCGGTCAGTCAACCGTTGCAAAGCAGAAGACAAGCAGCACCAGTTCGCGCATAGTTCCAGATAGTGGGCTGATATCCGCTAAGCAGCTTAGCAAAGGCCTAAGGAAAGGAGACCAGACATATGTCGCGGCACTAGTCCAGGTTTAGCCCGAATCGAAGGATATAGAGGAGGTGCCCGCGCAGGTGGGGGAGATACTACAGGAGTTCGCCGATCTTATGCCCGACGAGCTACCAAAGGAATTACCGCCACGGCACACGCACGACCATCGAATCGAGCTAGAGCCCGGAGCGCGTGCCCCGGCAAAGGCCCCCTACCGCATGAGCCCTGCAGAACTGAAGGAACTACGCACTCAACTGGATAAGTTACTGGCTATGGGACTGATTCAGCCATCTCGCACCCCTTTCAGAGCACCAGTCCTTTTTTAGCGCAAAAAGGATGAATCTCTGTGCATGTGAGTGGACTATCGAGCCCTCAACAAGGTCACCATGAAGAATCGCTACCCGGTGCCCAATGCAGCAGATCTGCTCGACCGTCTTTCAAGGGCGGAATACTTCAGCAAATTGGATCTACGCTCTGGATATTGGAAGGTATATATTGCGCTAGGTGATGAATCAAAGATGTGTGTGACCCGGTACGGCTCATTCGAGTTCCTGGTCATGCCCTTTGGCCTGACAAACGCACCAGCTATCTTCTGCAATCTCATGACAGACGTCCTATATGACTTCGTGGATGACTTTGTCATAGTCTATTTGGATGACATAGTCATTTATAGCGATAGCCTGCAGCAGCATGTGGAGCACTTGAGGCGAGTTATGCAGCGACTTCGGGAGCATCGCCTCTACGTCAAAAGGGAGAAGTGCGAGTTTGCACGCACAGAGGTCCATTTCTTGGACACATCGTTGGCCATGGCGCGATACGGATGGACAGCGCCAAGGCTAGGCCATCCTAGACTGGTCGACACCTGCCACAGTGAGCGAGCTCCGATCGTTCCTAGGACTCGCGAACTATTACCGGAGGTTCATCAAAGGGTACTCGGCCATCGCAGGCCCTTTGACTGATCTGCTCAAGAAGGAGCGAAGGTTGAGTAGGTCCTCCAACTGTGAGGAGGCCTTCGGTAAGCTGAAGATGGTGCTAGCTACAGAGCTAGTCTTGCAGTTACCTAGATTTGAGGATCCTTTTGAAGTGCACACTGACGCATCCGACCGTGCGCTTGGTGGAGTCTTGGTCCAGGCGGGACATCCAATAGCATACGAGAGCAGAAAGTTCAAGGATGTCGAGACGCGGTATTCGGTGAAGAAGGAGATGACTGCTGTGATACACTGCTTGGAGGTATGGCGCCATTACTTGCTCAGAACCAAGTTGAAAATTGTTACCGACAACGTCGCCAATACCTATTTCAAGACCCAGCGCAAGTTGACGCCCAAGCAAGCTCGTTGGCAAGAATACTTGGCAGAGTTTGACTTCGATTGGGAGCATCGGCCAGAACGTCAGAATCAAGTGGCCAATGCCCTCAGCCACCAAGTTGTACAGGAGTACGTGCCGCGGTGGCGACCATGCAGTCAGGCGTTATATCGCGTATCCGTGAGGCAGCGTAGGCAGACGCGGCATACGCCAAGCTAATGCATGACGTGACGAGTGGATTGGTGCGGCGCTTCTGGATCCAGGATGGCTTGCTTCGCGCACATGGAGGCAGGCTAGTCGTGCCAAAGAATGAAGCTTTACGGTGCAACTTATTAAAAGAGTCTTATAATTCAAGGTGGGCAGGACATCCTGGCATAGATCGGATGTATGCCCTGCTATCTCGTGACTTCTACTGGCCGAATATGTGGAGAGATGTGGAGGCTTATGTGCGGAGTTGTCTGATCTGCCAGATGGACAAGGTGGAACGCAGGAAGCCAGCGGGACTACTGCAACCGTTGCCCATCCCGAGCCGACCATGGGCATTTGTTTCCATGGACTTCATAGTGGGATTTTCGGAGGTGGACAACAAGCGGACCATATTTGTAGTGGTGGACAGATTTTCTAAGTATGCTATCTTCATGGCAGTACTGGACCCATGCACAGCCGAGACGTGCGCGGCGCTCTTCTTGACCAATGTGGTCAAGGCTTCGGTATACCCAGAGACATCATCAGCGATCACGACGTTGATTCACGAGTAAGTTCTGGACCACGCTTTTCCAAATCATGGGCACGGAGCTTAAATTCTCTACAGCATATCACCCTCAGACGGACGGCCAAACCGAGCGGGTGAATGCATTGCTCGAGGAGTATCTGCGGCACTTCGTCACCACAAGACAACGAAACTGGCTTAAGTTGCTGGACGCGGCACAGTTTTCCTACAATCTAAACCGGTCTTCAGCAACGGATCAAAGTCCAGCAGAGTTATGCCTAGGCTACCAGCTTAGGACGCCCTTGGAGGTTGCACGATAGTATGACGGCCCATGTCCAGTGGCGCATCTATTTGCAAAGGATAGGACCAAAAACATCGCGAAGGTGCGTGCCAACCTTGTGCGGGTGGCTATGCAGATGAAGCTGCGCACAGACGAGCATCGACGACTAGTGGAGTACCAGGTGGGCGATCTTGTGATGTTGAAGATTACGCCCTATCTTTGGAGGAAAGCAACCAAATGAAAGTTCCACAAAGGCCTTTTGCCAAGGTATGACGGACCCTTCAAAGTACTCAGATGGGTGGGAGAAGTAGCTTACAAACTGGCCTTGCCGGCCAGATTGAAGATTCATCCAGCCTTTCATGTTAGCTTCCTCAAACCATACCATGGAGACCTGGTCGCAGACGAGTTATAGAACCCAGGCAGGATGTGCCCTGCCATCCGACCCAAGTTTGCAAGGAAGATTGCAAGAATGTTGGCGGACCGAAAGGTGGGTACGAGTCAAGGACCCCAGTACATGGAGTATCTGGTACAGTGGCAAGGAGAGGATCTTTCCGATGCCACCTAAAGGTGAGCAGAAGAACTTTGGCAGTTCTAGGAGGACATTCAGGCCTACATGAGGGCGAGCGCGACGGGGACGTCGGCGCCTTCAGGTGGGGGAGGATTGTCACCGCCCAGTGATGCGCATGGCCAAGAGGGCCGTAGCGCAGCCTACGGCATGCAGCGCGGGCAAGGCAGGTGGCCGAGGACCTGCCAAGACGAAGTTTGACCGTGCCACGGGATGCGCACGTCCGTCCGTAGGGCCAACAAACCCCACACTTAGTCAGACACAGTGGCCCGAGGTTGGTGATCCAAGCACCAAGGCCGGATACGGACTCATCTTTCAGACGCGACGGCACGCGGAGTCGGCATCAGCAAGCCCAGTTTCAGCAAGGCATGCGCGCCGAAGAAGACCCAGAGCCATCCCTTAGCGGCGCGGAGCGAGGCAAGGCCAAACGCACCCACACGCGCAGGCCAGCCTGGCCGCGCGCGCAGGCTTGCCCTGCCGCGCACCTAGGCGCGGGCTAGCCATCCTAGCTGCGTGCCCAGGAGCAGGCAGATGGCCGGCACCCAGGCGCAGGCAGCGCCTGGTGCACACGCGCCCCGATAGCATCCCGTGCATGCCCAGCTGGTAGGTGGCCAGCGGGCAACGCGCAGCAGGCGGGCAACTGCCCACCGACCGTTGGAGCGTGCCAAGCGGGCGCGCGCCCAGCGCCCAGACGCACCCAGGCGCGCGCCCAGGCGCGCCCAAAACTGCCCAGAATGGCCAACAACCGCCCAACAAACTAGCAGCGATTTTTGGGAAACAAATCCATCATTATCAGAAAAATCTAAACTTTATCTTATGGGTAAGATTTGGGAATCCAGCCAGCAGATTTTGGAGAGGAAAATCAGCCATTATCCACAAGTAACAAACTTAAGATTTGGATAAGATTTTGGGGGAGTTAGTTGAGATATCTTGGTCATTATCCAAAGTCATCGTTGGAGCTTTTTGGATGAAGTTTTAAGGCATCAATCCAGCTGCAACTAGGAGTCCTTCATCAGCCTATCTAACGTAAGATTTGGAAGAGATTAGGCGGGTGGAAGATATGAGGCGGTGCATGAAGATATGGATAAATGGGTGAAGCTTTGGGAGGCGGTGGCTGCACTTTATAAATAAGGGGGCTGAGGTCTTCGGGAGAGACAATTGGAAAGGAATCAAGGAGAATCCAATCCAACCGGCCATCAATAGATTGAAGGATTTTTTCTCCACCTTGGGCGAGAAGGAGGAGAAAGAGAAGAGACGATCAGAGCCGTTGAGGAGCTTCCTACGGGCGATCATCTACGGGTTACGGGTGAGTGATCTTGTAGCCTAAAGGCAAGTGATGGAGAGATCGTGAGAGATTTCTTGTAGTGCTACGGCACATATCCATCTTGTCTTTCTTTTGGGATTATTATTAATCAAAGAGGTTGGGGTAGAGTTTACCCTGTACATCTTGTGTTTGGGCTGGGCATTGATCTGTGATTTCTGATTGGGGTTCTTGGGGTTCCTGTAGGGGAGGTCTCGATCAACTTCACCCTAGCCTATTGTGCAAAAACTCTGAGAGAGAGAGGCTGACTTGGCACGAGGCGTGCTAAGGCCGGTCCCTGCTAGGACGCTTCCGTACTTAGAAAAAAATAGCCTATACATAGCCGGGTGATAATAAATCATGGTAAACGTTTTAAAAAATTTAAACTTGATGTAATTACTCGTTGGAATAGTACCTATACTATGATATATTATGCTATCCATATAAGAACTTATTAAGTGCTTATATTAATGATCGTAGATTAGGATTTATATTGATTAAAACTACTTGGAATAAAGGTAAAATTTTAGAAAAAATTTTTATTACTTTGTATGATGTCACAAATATTTTTTCTGATATTTATTATCCAACTTCTTGTTTATTTTTATAAAAAGTATATGTAATTAGTGAAAAATTTAAATATCATAGATATGATGACGTTTTAGTGCCTATTATACATCAAATAGAAGCTAAATGGAATGAATATTAGAATAGGATATGTCCTTTGCATGACTTAGCTGCTATTTTTGACCCTAGAGTTAAATTAAATGGCATAAATATTTTAATTGATGAATATTGTAAAATATGAATCAAAATCCTGAACCTAGTAAAGATGAGGTAACACGACTTCTTAATGATATTTATGCTTTATATGATGACAAAATTCATGGATCTAGAAGACCTGCTCAAAGCTCTGCTTCTTTTTCTAGATCTCGTTCATCATATATTTTTTATTCATTGCACAAAGAAGACATACGCATGCTTTATCTTCTTCATCTTACTCTTCTTTATCTTTAAGTAATGAATTAGAATTTTATTTACGAACGATCTTCATTCTGCATATGATGAAGATCAAATAGAAAATCTAGATGTATTAGCTTGGTGGAAGAGTGTTAGAAATCAATATTCTATTATGTCTGCCATTGCATAGGATATTTAGCTGTGCCGATGTTCATAGTAGCATCGAAATCCACTTTTAGTGCAGTTTGACGTATTTTGGACGAAAAGAGAAGTAGGATGACTGGCGTAATGATTGAGATGCTTCCCTGCTTCAAAGATTGGTTGGATGCTGAGGCGAGGCTTCAAGATAAAGATGGACATGACTTAACCAGCGAAGATGATAATGACACAAATACTACTGATGAGTGAGTCATCTCTCTTTTTATAATTATATTTTTATTTTTTTAATTATTAAAGTAAGTCATCTCTATTTTTTTCTTCTTTCTTATTGTATTATGGAGGTCAGACCTAGCCCCTATCCCTTCATGTGCCATTTTGATTTTAAATTAATAAATTGATAGAGGTCTATTCCAAACTCCTCACCATTAAGGTGGGTTCATATTAATAAATTTTTTTATTCTTAATAATTATTTAATTTATTAAAAAATATTTTTATTAAAATTTTTTATCAGACCCTTATGGGCCCTGTGGGCCGGGATGGCCCAGGCCCATATGGATCGTGCCGTGCCGGTATGGCTGGGCCGGACCGATGGGCCAGATTTTTTGAATCTGATATGGTATGGTTTAAAGGACCATGCTAGCACGGTTTGGTACATAGCAGTACCGAATCATATTAGGTATGATCCATTGATGTTGAGCAAAGCCGTGCCGATCTATTGATGGCATGGACCGATGCCCAACTCTAAATGGACCTATACGTGCAGTACCAAAAAGAGCAGCGGTGGAATAGTTTTTTAAATGAATCCTATGAGCTGCGTTTGGATGTCAAAAAGTTATTCCAGAAATAGGAATACGAATTCCGTAGGAATAGCTTATTCCCTTTGTTATTCCAGATTTCTGTTTGGATGAAAATCTGTATTCCATGTTATTTCAGTGCAATTAATGTAGTGTTATTCCAAATGATGTTTGGATGATATGGGAATAAGCATGTATTCCAGTAAGAATAGATGAAGATTTTTTTGAAATTTCAAAGATACCCCTTCCAATAAAAATGATTTATCAATTTTTATTTTTTAAAATGACTTGAATAAATTATTATTTATTAATAAATAAGGTAATAAATTAATTATTATTAATAAAATAATATAAGAACATACTTAATAAATTATTTTATATTAATAAATAAAAAAATAATACTTAATTTATTATTTTCTATTAATAAATTTATTTAATTTTAAATTATATTATAAATAAGTAAATTTATTTATTTAATTTATTTAAATGATTATAAATAAATTTATTTAATTATTTAATTTAATTTCATCGGTGCCTCTGAAATAGCTGTAGTGGAAATAAGGCTATTCCATGGGGTATCATGGAATAAAAAATAAAATAAAAGGATTGACTGGAATAACTGTTCTAATGGGACAGGCCTTATTTTCTCATCCAAACACAGCCGATATCAAGATTTTGCAGCCGATGGGACGTGAATTAGTATTATATTTGAAAATCTAATATATGTACTGCAATAATTACAGCAAGTCATAAACTTCTCATGAAAAACAAAATAAATATTATCTATTTCTATTCTTGCTTGTGTATCAAGGTAGTAGGTGGCCGAAGGAGACGGAAATGAAAAATATAAGGACAATTATAATAATTATAAAAAATTGACAGCAGTATTTCAATGCTTAAATTAAAAATATTCCTTGCTTAATCCCTACTCCATTTTTTAAAAGTAGAATATTAAGCAAGGTTATGCGGTATCGTGCACGTTTATACATCAAAGTACGTGTGGGAATTGGATACATTGGATTCCATTCTTGACGTCATCCTATATCCCCTGATTTGACGACTCAAAGAGTTCCGAGATCACGCCGTCCGTCCTACGTTTGCCGTTCAATTCAAAGCATGGAAGCTTCTTCCGTTGGGGGATGCCTGATTTGATATCACGCCATCAAAAGCCGGGAGGCTCTTTGCTTCTTTGGATCCCCTGGTTGGCTTTCAGCTGATCAAATTCTATTTCGAGCGATGACGAGCGAAGAGAGAACAAACTCTCTCCTCCGGTCACACGAGCTTCACCGAAAAAATAATTTATGGCATCTTGATTTCTAGGAGTTATATCTTCCACCGTCTCTTCGTCAAGGAAAACTTTCTTGCTTGGTAATATTTGACGGTCAAAAAGTTATTTTTAAATAAATATTTATTTAAAAATAATTAAAAAAATAAATATTTTTTTAAAATTACGAATCTATCATTAGAGAATAACTTTAGTTATTCCTAAATTCTTAAGACTATGTTTGATATGATGGATAAGGAGGATATCCCCTAAATATCCCTCTTATCCCCAAATGCTATAGCTATAGAAATAGTACTGAAAAAGTTTAATCAGAAGGGATAACTCATGTTTAACATGGGTTATCCCCTGAACTTATTCCCTAGGGAACCCAGGAATAACTAAAGTTATCCCTTGATGGCAGAGTGGTAATTTTAAAAAATGCTTATCCCCTTAACTATCCTCTGGATAAATACTATCCTATACATTTATCCAGGGATAGCCAAAAAGCTATCAAACACAGCCTAAGGAATAAGTTTAGGGGATAACCCTTGTTTAAACATGGGGATTATCCCTTCTGGTTAAATTTTTTCAAACATATCCCCTCTAACTATAGGTTTAGCATTAACTCATTAGGTTCCAATCCATTTATATTTTTGGCTTTTCCTTTTCTTTCTTTTCTCTAACTTGCATGTCCAGAAATTTCAACAAAGTGAAAAAAAAAAGTTAAAAAAATTCAAACTAAGAACAAATAGAAAAAGCTATCACTAGCTTATATTCACAAAGGGCTAAACATGCATTGTTTAATATGATTTTTTAAAAAATTATTAAAAATATTAAATAATATCAATAATTTTAACTTATTTTGATGTTCGTGTTCAACGGATCAATGGTTCATGTGCATCTTTTATAGATATTACAATTAAAAGAAAATATGGACTTTGATATAAAATTTTCATTAAATTTGTTAATGTATCTCCATAACATTTTATTTCTAGTATATTAAGAAAAAATTTAATTAGACTGATGATTTGAATTTGATCGAGCCCATCTTTATGCAAACTTATTTTAATTATGCTTTGAACTTTTGTTGGAATAATTCATACATCATATGTGATCGAGAGAATAAATTTTCTTTCTATTGTTTATGGTTATGTCATTAATATTAGTTTTTATTATTGATTTTCACTTAAGTTTTGATGCTTTCTTGAATAATATTGGATATAATATTCAAATAGAAAAACAAATAATAGTTGACTTGTATTCATATTTGTTGAGAACAAATATGGATATTAGTTCATACTCATATCTATTTAGAATAAATATAAATATTAATTTTAATATCTATTTAATATACATAGAGAGAGAGGGAAAGGTTGACCAATATAAACCATATTCCACCCATTTTCAATCTTGTTCACACACAACTACCACTTCTCGTCTATTCCATGCAATCATTTAGCTACTGAAATAAATCGTTGTTGGAACACAGAATTTTTTATTAAAGAGACATCTCTTTGCCTAAACTATAATGGAACAGCTTATCATAGAGCAATTCAGTCCTGGTGGGCCTCCAGACTAACTGGCCACCATAGAATGGTACCAGACCGAGCAGATAAAGACAGCATCATTTGAATCATTCCAGAATCAGAATGAGATCTCATTGGGTAATGCCATAATACATCTCTCATAATAAAATAAGGCCATAGATGCTTGATGTCTGGCTACCTTCTACGTTGCTTGCGTTCACTTTACAGTCAAACTTTCTAATCCTCCCATTTCCGAGAATATCTTGAGCAACCCCTCATCAATGCTCCTCCAATCCGTCTCTTATAACCCTACGTTCTCGCGCAAAAGCAATCTAAATGATGAGCTGCCGGATTTCTTCTATTTGGTGGGGCGGCCTGAAGCCTTGGCCGGACTTGCTTCATGGGCTGACCACATTATTAACCATAAAGAACAAAGGAAAAGTCTAGTACAGCAAGTGCACGAGTGAACACCATCTTGGTTGTTTTTGATGTTTCTATCCTGACGCCTCCGTAGATTTTTTTTTTTCTTTGGGACCAAGGTATGTCCATGGCTACACGTAAACAAGCCCTCTTAAAATAGGCAACTGTGCAACTAATCATGTTGGATCGTTGCGATGACACAAGGTTGACATTGTAGCTTTATTGAAGAATAATTTATGATTAAATATACATATACATATATTTATATTTATATTTGTACGCCAATGCAAATAGTTTATGAAGGAACATATTATTGGAAAACAGTTGAAGAAATGGTAAGGCACATAGAATATTTTCTTAAAAGATATTCAATGGTAAAAAGGGGAAGGAAGAAAGATTTTACATGCACCGAGCACTCGTAAAAATCTGCTTGCGTGCCGACATTAGTTACCATCTCTTCCATTGCTTCGTTCAGTATTTTCAGTTTATTATTATTATTATTATTATTATTATTATTATTATAAACTTAAATATTGTAAAATTTGCCTATTTTAAGTGTTTGTATTTGATGGGCCAGTTGATTTCATGAAAAATAAAATTTTTTGAACGATCCACCTTCGTCCCAAAGGCCGACACCTCCAAGGCGCTCCAAGACCAACAGCCCCAAAGGCCGACACCTCCAAGAGGCCGACACCTCCAAGCTTCAAGACCGACGGCCCAAAGGCCGACACCTCTAAGACCGATGGCTCCAAGACCGATGGCCCCAAAGGTCGATACCTCCAAGACCGACGGCCCCAAAGGCCGGCGCCTCCAAGGCCAGTACCTCCAAGGCCTACGCCTCCAAGCTAGGTGGCCCAGCACCTCCCAGTCGGCCCCGGCACTCTCCTAGCCGGCCCCCTACTATCTCCAAGCTAGGCGGCCCCGGCACTTCCTAGCCAGCACCGGCACCTTCCCAAGCGGCCCGGCAACTTCCTAGCCGGCCCCCTACGTCTCCAAGCAAGGCGGCCCCGGCACTTCCCAGGTGGCCCCGGCATCTTCCTAGCCGGCCCCCTACATCTCCAAGCTAGGCGGCCCCGTCACTTCCCAGGCGGCCCCGGTACTTTTCAGGCGGCCCCAGCACCTTCCTAACCGCCCCGGCGTGTCCAAGTTAGGCGGCCCCGGCACTTCCCAGGTAGCCCCGGCATCTTCCCAGTCGGCTCCTGCTTCTCCGAGCAAGTCGGCCCCGACACTTCCACCGGCGTCTCCAGCTCCGCCGAGTCGGCCAATGCCATCCCCGGCCGGCCCGACTCGGCCCCGGCGTCTCCAGCTCCGCCGAGTCGGCCAAGGCCATCCCTGGCCGGTCGGACTCGGACCCGGCGCCTCCAAGTCCGCCGATTCGGTCCCGCCCCGGCACTGTCTTGCCAGCGGGATTGGCCCCAGCCATCTCGAGTCGACCCGGCTCGGCCCTGATAAGACGGGATTTTCAGTTCCCGCCAGATCAGCCCTAGCGGTTCAAGAAACTGACGCATCTGACGCGCGCCGCCAACACCCTGCCGGCTGATGGGACGTAGCCCACTAACCAGCCCAGATTCACGCAAGGGCTCAGCAGATCTTCTGACTTCATGCAATCCACGTGATCATGCCAGGATCAACCCCTATAAAAGGTGAATCCACCCAGTAAACAGGTATGCACGATAACCCCCAAAAAATCGTCATCTCAACTTCCAGGAAGGAATCCCTCCTCCCTGAGACCTCCTTTCTCACACTAAAAAGGGCTCTCTCGAGCCCCTCTTCAGCTATGATCTCAATAACTAACTTGGCCATCAGAGGGTCCCGTCGGAGACCCCCTCCGGTCCCAGGACTTTTCTGCAGGTAACCTGGTGAAGAAGAGCCGGGAGAAGCACTCCGTTCCCGACATCCAGGAGAGGTGATTGAGCGTCATCAGATTGGCGCGCCAGGAAGGGGGAACGCGCTGAAGGAAAGAAAGCTCTATCTCCTTGAGCTATAGGCCTTCGTCCCCTCTAAGATTGCTATGGTGGTGATGTGCATGCCAGAGGTTCTTACCAATCGGGCTAGGGGGCATCCACATCGCACTTAGCGACAAAAGACCAATCTCTCTCTCTCTGCCCCTCCTTCACCGCCAACTTTAGCTGCTCTGATTAACCAGCTGGCCATCCTCAATCGGTAAGATCAAGCTTTGAAAGTAGCAGTTCATGAACTGCAGAAGCAACGCTCGGGGGCCACTCAGCAGCACCCCAAGCCTCTCAGCAACGCCCTGATGGACTCCCCAGCCATTCATCTTCAATGACCGCCGACTATCAAGGTTTTCCTCAACGGACTCCAGCTTTGTCCCGGTTTCCGGCTTCTTCCCGGCCACAGGCATATCGTCCTGGCCTCCAATGCGAGAGAAGGCCCAAGTAAGGGCAACGACACTTCCAATCCGACTAACATGACTCCCTGGGGGGCAGGTCATCAGCAGACGAAAGTGCTCAAACCCGCAAAAAAAAACATGGGAGCTCCAAGAGCTAAGTACATTGCACTTAAGACATTTTTCTTTCATTAATACTTAAAAATGTCATGCAGGGAAGACCCACCTTGCATCACACCAAAGACCAACTCCGTGTCGGCAACAAAGACCGGCTCCGCGTCGGCAACAAAGACCGACTCCGCGTCGGCACCAAAGACCGAACACGATGCAAAGGCAAACAGCTACGAAAAAGCTAAGTATACTGCACTTTGAGAAAAAAGTTTCTTTTCATTAGCATCTGAATGCATTACAGAAAAACCACCAAAGACCGACTCCGCGTCGGCACCAAAGACCGACTCCGTGTCGGCACAAAGGCACCTGAGTCTGGCCCAAGCACCCTCTAGTCATCCTCCGGGGTTCAAAAGGTTCTCGACGGCCTCAACTTTGCCTCAACGGCTAACTGACGAGCATCCCCCAAAAAAGTTAGCGTACACTGCTTTCAGTGGCGGGCGTGAGGTAATCAGTTTGCCTCCAAAAAATTTCTTGAAGTTCTACACTCCTTTCGCTTAAGCTGATGCAGGGCATGCAAGCTCAAGGAGTGTGGGGCATTTGATGGGACCAGTTGACCCATGAAAAATAAAATTTTTTGAACGGCCTACCTCGGTCCCAAAGGCCGACACCTCCAAGGCGTCCAAGACCGACGGCTCCAAGACCGACGGCCCCAAAGGCCGACACCTTCCGAAGACCGACGGCCCAAAGGCCGACACCTCCAAGACCGACGGCTCCAAGATCGACGGCCCCAAAGGCCGACACCTCCAAGGCGTCCAAGACCGATGGCTCCAAGACCGACGGCCCAAAGGCCGACACCTCCAAGACGTCCAAGACCGACGGCTCCAAGACTGACGGCCCCAAAAGCCAACACCTCCAAGACCAGACGGCCCAAAGGCCGACACCTCCAAGACCGACGGCTCCAAGACCGACGGCCCCAAAGGCCGACACCTCCAAGACCGACGGCTCCAAGACCGACAGCCCCAAAGGCCGACACCTTCAAGACCGACGGCCTCAAAGGCCGACACCTCCAAGGCCGACGCCTCCAAGGCCGGTACCTCCAAGGCCTATGCCTCCAAGCTAGGCGGCCCAGGCACCTCCCAGTCGACCTCGGCACTCTCCTAGCGGGCCCCCTACGTCTCCAAGCTAGGCGGCCCCGGCACTTCCTAGCCGGCCCGACACCTTCCTAAGCGGCCCGACAACTTCCTAGCCGGCCCCCTACGTCTCCAGCTAGGCGGCCCCGCACTTCCAGGCATCCCCGGCATCTTCCTAGCCGGCCCCTACGTCTCCAAGCTAGCCGGCCCCGTCACTTTCCAGCCGGCCCCGGCACCTTCCTAACCGGCCCGGCATGTCCAAGTTAGGCGGCCCCGGCACTTCCCAGGCGGCCCGGCAACTTCCCAGCCGGCCCTACTTCTCCGAGCAAGTCAGCCCCGACACTTCCACGGCGTCTCCAGCTCCGCCGAGTCGGCCAAGGCCATCCCCGGCCGGCCCGACTTGGCCCCGGCGTCTCCAGCTCCACCGAGTCGGCCAAGGCCATCCCCGGCCGGCCGACTCGGCCCCGGCGTCTCCAGTTCCGCCGAGTCGGCCAAGGTCATCCCCGGCCGGCCGGACTCGGACCCGGCGCCTCCAAGTCCGCCGATTCGGCCCCACCCCGGCACTGTCTTGCCAGCAGGATTGGCCCAGCCATCTCGGGTCGACCCGGCTCGGCCCTGATAAGACGGGATTTCCCAGTTCCCGCCAGATCAGCCCAGTGGTTCAAGAAACCGCCTCTCTGATGCGCGCCGCCGACAACGCCAGACGCGCACCGCCCAACAGCCCCGCCGGCTGATGGGACGTAGCCCACTAACCAGCTCAGATTCACGCAAGGGCTCAGCAGATCTTCTGACTTCACGCAATCCCACGTGATCATGCCAGGATCAACCCTATAAAAAGGTGAATCCACCCAGTAAACAGGTATGCGCGATAACCCTTAAAAATCACCATCTCAACTTCCAGGAAAGAATCCCTCCTCCCTGAGACCTCCTTTCTCACACTAAAAAGGGCTCTCTCGAACCCCTCTTCAGCTGTGACCTCAGTAACTAACTTGGCCGTCGAAGGTCCCACCGGAACCTCTCCGGTTCCGAGACTTTGCTGTAGGTAATCTGATGAAGAAAGCCAAGAAAAACACTTTATTTTTCGACATTCAGGAGAGATGATTGAGCTTCATAGTATTGTTGAAAAAAATTGAAAAACAATGCGCTTTAACGATAAAGCGTATTTAAATTACTTCTAAAATTTATAGACCATGGCGCTTTAGAAGTTGATGAGAAAGATCATTAATTGACAAGCAGCAAGTATCAGTACTAAATTGTGGAGAAGTTAATAATTTATATTATTTTTGGGCCATTGAGAAGTTCCAACGCATGGGACATTATTCGATGGTTCAGATAGAGCTTTGACTACGCTCTGCCTCGTTCATAACGCGAAAATGTTGCCTGAGTGCATATCTAACCAAGATATTTATACAATCTCGAGACATAGTTTAGAAAAGTGGATCATATTTTTGTTTAAAATTAAGTTAGTGAAAATGGCAAACTTTATATTATTGTGCATTAAGAGTAGTGCCCAGAATGTTTTTTTTTTTTTAACTTCACGATAACAACACGTTGGACTTGAAATTTTCCATGCGGGCCTGGGATTGCTAGCACTTGGACCATTTTCAAGAGCCGAATTGGGTGAGGGCTCACTGTTCTATAGCAATGTTGTTAAATATTTCACCAGTTATTGGAATTGCCGAAGCTCGAGTTCCGGTGCCGTCTTAATTTGTATTAATGGGCTAGACTTAGGTCCAGTACGTACGGAACCTATTCATCCACTAATTATGGAACTTCTTCATTTTCTTAATTAGGAAGCACTTGCAATATTGCATTTAGTTATTGGCGCATGTAAGCTGGATTTAATGGGTCATCAAGAGAGCCGAATTTGTTTAGGGCGGTGCATCAAAGAACAGTTCGTTTGTTCTTATGGCATGTGAGCCTGGGTGAAGATGCTACCGGACAGTGATGATGGGCACTTTTTAAAACATTATGTGAACACAATTTCCCATTAAAAACACCCTATTTAAAAGAGATTGCATGGACTACTGACAATTTCATTAGAAACCGCACTAACTGCAGAATTCCAGCAGTTACGCTGGCTAAAGAGGGCCTGGTCCCGGAGCCATGCACGCAGAGACCAAGAGGCATCAACTAATTAATCCCAGCTAGTAAAGGTGAATTTTGACCACCACCATGACACATAGAATGCTTAATATCTGGGCCTTCCATCCTCATTATAATATGAAATCATCTACAAAATTTATTAATCCCTCTTCTAATCTCTTCAGTAGAATTAGAAATATTTTGGTATTCGGAATTGTTTTAAAAGATGATTCAATTATTATTATGCCCTTTGGTTGATTAATGGTTAGTCCTATTATAAACATCCATTCTTGGCACTTATAAATAAACTAATCAAACAGCAAATTTCTTGATTCATAGGACTGAGGAGGAGATCTTCTCATCCAAAACTTATAAACAGTTCGCTCCTATGGATGACCGTAGCACGCAGTGACCACGCTCCTGCCGCGCTGTCGTCCCATCGCCATCAAGGAGTTGCACGTTCAAGTCTCTCTCCCTCGCCGTGCCCACCGATTTGGGCCCACTTTGTGCCCTCCGACCACGCTCGTTCCCCCCCCCCCCCTCTCTGACATATGGCATCGCTCTCTTTCCCAGGTTCTCACGTAAACCACGACAAGGAGGACTACCAGATCGATGTGCTTCACCGGCGAGTCGCGGCGGGGGTTATCGTGAGGTGTGGCTCTCGGGAGGCGAAGTGGGGACCATTGAACCCCGGTTGGGCTCCCGCCGCGGAGGTGGCGAAGGAGAGTTTGGCGGTGGACAGCGAGGAGGCAGGTTCGAGAGATTCCGTTGATTTGGCAGCCAATATCCCGTTACTACCCATAATACCCCCATTATTCAGATCAATTTCTTCATTTTATTTTGGATTTTGCTAACCTAAGAACGGCATGTAACTTTTAATGGTGCACTTCTCTAGCTTGGCCATTACCAAATGGTCACCTTGGCAGAATGAACTAGTGGTTCGGATTCACTTTTCTCAGTGATCAAACCAGCTACGGTGCTGTATACTATGCATCACGCCTATCAAATAACATGCTCTGATAAAATGAATGTAAAAATTTCTACCTGAATTTAGAAGGAAAATTTAGGACAGTTTTTAGCAGCATGGATTGATGGACATCTACGTTCTTTCGATGAAGATGCAATGCAAAATGAAAAACAACCGGTTCATTCATTTAGTTGGAGCATGTTACATGTACACGATAACAAGAAGCATACTTGTTACTTACCAAATTGACCATTTCAACAAGTATGCATGACAACAAAGGGTGGTCACATTTGGACTAGCATTATTGAGGACGGCACAATCAAAGCAAACAAATTAATACACACTTGACCAATTTCTTGATTCATCACGGCTTCTTTAACGGAGCATCCTGTTTCTTGAGGGGGCTAGCAAAACCACCACCGCCACCTCCACCCGCTCCGCCTCCAGCTCCACCTCACTCTCCACCACCTCCACCTCCACTACCACCACCACCACCACCCATGCCTTTCCCACCCTTTCCTTTATGATGGTGCTTTTCACCTCCCTTGCTCTGTTGATGACCACCCTTCCCAAATGCCCCACCACCACCAATTCCACCTCCTCCTCCAACTCCACCACCAACCACCTGCACCACCTCCTCCACCAGCTCCACCGCCTCCACCAAACCCACCACCAGTTCCTCCCCCTGCACCACCTCCACCACCAGCACCAACCCCAGCTCCGCCTCCTGCACCACCACCAATGCCACCGCCTGCACCACTGCCAGCTCCTCCTCCGGCACCACCACCAATGCCACCTCCTTCACCATGCCCACCACCAGCACCACCCCCAATGCCCCCGGCTGCACCGCCACCTCCACCAAACCCACCGCCAGCACCAACACCAATGCCAACGCCAACTCCACCACCAACACCAATGCCACCGCCCCCACCGCCTCCTCCACCAATGCCCCCACCCGCGCCACCTCCACCACCAGCGCCTACACCTCCTCCGACGCCAACTCCAGCACCCACCCCGCCGCCCACGCCAATGCCACCACCAGCTCCACCACCACCACCCACACCAATCCCGCCTCCAGCACCGGCACCTCCACCTATTCCGATGCCCCCATGCCCACCTTTGCCAATGCCACCGCCAATTCCTCCACCAAATCCACCACCACCACCCACACCAATGCCGCCGCCGCCCCCACCACCAACACCCCCACCGATACCACCACCGGCTCCGCCGCCAGCTCCACCCCCTCCACCAATGCCCCCACCGATACCACCACCGGCTCCGCCGCCAGCTCCACCCCCTCCACCAATGCCCCCACCGATACCACCACCGGCTCCGCCGCCAGCTCCGCCGCCAGCTCCACCCCCTCCACCAATGCCCCCACCGATACCACCACCGGCTCCGCCGCCAGCTCCACCCCCTCCACCAATGCCCCCACCGATACCACCACCGGCTCCACCGCCAGCTCCACCACCTCCGCCAACGCCTCCTCTCCCGACACAGTCCTTAAGCCTTCCCCCCTTACCGACACCCACTCCCATCTCGTCCAGCCCAGGCTTCCCGAATACAAAGCTAAAACCCCTGCCATCACCGAAACTAAACGAACGACCAAAACTCCATCCGTCCGAACTCTCTCCACCGAAACCAGCACCACCGCTCCAACCCGAGCCAGTGTCAAAAAAGAACTCCGGCCTCTTCGCCTCCCCGTCATCATTCCTCCCACCATTTGTCATGCCCTGATCACTCCAAGCACCGCTTGCCGCCAACCCTAAAACCACCAAGAGGATCCCAGCCCACTTGATCCCAAGGGCGGTTGAGGACTTACCCATACCCATTTTGAGGGAAACTCTGCGTGCACCATGAAGCCAAATGGGACGGGTTATATAAGATTCGCCCAATATCGTTCCTTCGTTTATTTCTGGTGGCAGGCGGCCAAATGAATGCTCCGCTGCTTGCTTTTGGACGAGCTAGCTCCGCTTCTACGTGAATCTTGCTCCCTTGCATTGACGTCCAACCTCCTGTCTCTCCTTTTGCTTTCGTCTGTTGGTTCTATTGCCTCGGGAAGGGCAAGTGGAGCTGCCAACCGCCTGTATACCGGAGACGGTTGCGCGCATCCCTCCCGCTCTTTATCTGATGAATATTAAATTATCAACGTTCTTTGGGGTGCCTCCAAGAAATATAGTTCCAGCTTTACAATGGCCTGACGCGCTTTTCGCTGGCTGTTTGCTTACAAGCTACCCGTCTCATTTGCAACAGTACGAAAAATATATGGCCAGTTCATGAATATATATATATATATATACTATTTTTTAAAAAAAAAAAAAAAAAAAAACGCGATACGTTTTTCTTTCGATGGGTGCTCGTGATATCAATGAATGAAGGCATTTGCGTCGTTCCCTTGAACTGGCGATGAACAGTCGCATCCGGAATGATCTACGTGCGTTCCGCTTCTTTAATGGTTGGGATATCGGGAACCTTCCTTTAAATTCAACGGACGCATGGTAGCATCGCACGTATGCGTACTTGCAGTTACGGAGTACTTTCACGTGATTGGTAATTTGGCCGCGATCGAGCAGACCATGGTACATGGGGCAGGTCGCCCAGCTTAGTTTAAAATTTTAGGGGCTCTCATGGTACATGGATTTTAAAAATTATTTCTAAATAAATATACAGGATATTATTTATTTAAAAAATAATTAAAAATAAATATTTTTAAAATTATAATTTTATCATCAAAAAAATAATTCTAGCTATTCTTGAATTTTCTAAAGAATAAGTTTAGGAGATAATTCTAATTAAACATGAATTTTATCCCTCTGATTATTTTTTTTCAGAAATATTCCTTCTAATTATAGCTTTTGGGATAAGAAGGATATTGAATAACTGAAAAATAAGCATCTTTTAAAATTACAACTTTGCCATAGTTATTTCTGGGTTCCAATTAAGTTTAGAGAATAACCCATGGTTAAACATGGATTATTCCCTATGGTTAAACTTTTTCAAAAATATTCCTCCTAATTATAGCTTTGGGGATAAGGGGATATCACTCTCACGGTTAAACATGAATTATCCCCTATGATTAAACTTTTTCAGAAATATTCCTTCTAGTTATAGCTTTTGAAGATAAGGAAGATATTCCTTGGATATCTCCTCTTATCCCTTATTTCAAACACGGCCTAAAAATATTTTTAGGAATGTCTTGGATTTGATCCTACCATTTTACTATATTCCATCAATGTCTTGGATTTTTTCTTGGCACTCTATAATGGTTTTTTTCAAATTTAAAATAATACAAAAATTTTATCTAGAGCAAGCAATTATTTTTTTTTTTTTTTAAAAAGTTCAATCTAGTACAAATTCATGTTTAATTATTAATTTAAAAATATTTTTTAAATTTAAATTTAATAATATAAAAATAAAATAAATAATATTTTTATTTAACTTATTTAATGCATATATACTTGGAATAAAAAAAAAAGTATCTTAAAATTAAATTAAATAATATGAATTAAATAAAATTATACATATGTTTTATTTATCTTATTAATTGTACTAATGTCTAGCATTGCACAGGGGCATATCCAGAATAATACAAATATTTATCTTTAAACTTTTATCTTATTTTTACCTCTTAAAATTAAATCAAATCAATGCCAATGCGATTATATAAATGATATTTCATATATTTTAT
The DNA here is from genome assembly GCA_900491605.1 of Calamus simplicifolius. Classification (NCBI taxonomy): domain Eukaryota; kingdom Viridiplantae; phylum Streptophyta; class Magnoliopsida; order Arecales; family Arecaceae; genus Calamus; species Calamus simplicifolius. Next base: position 58,731 of record UESW01003294.1, on the reverse strand, counting down.
AAATAATATATCAATCTATTAAATTTATATAAAAAATTTTTAATTTTAAAAAATTTATTTTATTTTTAATTTAAACTAAATCAATGCTCTTGTAACTATAAAAATTATATATTTATATTATTTTTTAAAATAATAAATCAATATATAAAATTAGTTTATAAAAATCTTAAAATTTTTATTTTACTTTTATTTTTTAACTTAAAATTGAATTAGCCTTTGTACATCAACTAAGCGTATAGAGGTAATAGAGCTAACTTTTGAACTCATGAGGTGTACTAAAAAATAGCTCATAATATCAATCTTTGAACTCCATTTAAATTTATTTTTTAAATAATTATAGGAAATATCGCCTTCCAAGATCTGACCGTCTAAATCATCAAAGGCGATCGTGATAAGATCGTGACCGTCAAGTCGTTCGACGGTCTTGATTATGCTCGCTTGTTAGTTGATCGTATCGGATGGAGGGTCATGATAAGAGTTTCGAAACCGGCATTTCCCTCCTTATAACGCCGCGATCGTAAAAGGGGCGGAGCCCTCGCGTTCCCCATTAACCGACCCATCTTTTCTCTGAGCTCCTGGAATAGAGCGCACGGGGGCGATCCTCACGGGCTCTTCTGCCTCTGTATCCCTAGCGCCGAAAGCCGGATCCCAGATCTCAGCTCTCCTTTGCGGTACGCTTCCTTTCCTTCGGAAACCCTAGCTTCGTATATTGTGACGTTTTCTTGGAAACCTCCTCTGCCCATCATTTCATCGTTCTGATAGTTTGGTAGAACCTATAGAAAACCAGCAATAATTTTTTAGATCAGTGTTTCTTGGTCTAGGATCTAAGAAAATGATCGATGTCGTCAAATTCTTGCAAGTCTTGCGTTCTCTTTGATGGATACCCGGCCGCTTCAACTAGTCGGTTTTTGGAATTTCTTTTACTGTATTGAAATATCTGAAAACCCATTTAGGATTCAAGAACTATAGTTTCTTGAACGAATTTTAATAGATTTTATTCATGTTTTCTATTTTGGTATTGTAGTACCCGGTTCCCGGTTCATGTGAACCAGGTTCAGACTTGGTCCTGTGCAGTGCAACGCTTCGCTCTCAGCGAAGCACTTCGTTTGCCCGGATCCTTAACCGAAGCGTTGCACTGGGGGCCGGCTCTGGCCCGGCACAGTGACGTGCCGCACGGATCTAAGAGGGGAAAAAGAGAGAAATTGAGTGAGAGAAAGGGAGATTGGTGGCCGGTTGCGGCGATGGCCGGCTCTGGCCCGGCCATCGGTGGCCGGGCCGCCCTCAATTTGGCCGGCGGCGACCCTGGCCACCGGCTAAGTCCCGTTCCTTGTTCGGTGAAACAGAGGATCGGGATGGGTTGAGCTGAACCGGGCCGGCTGGGCCGGCCGGTTCAGGGCCTTTTGGACCATGCAGCGAGCTGATTTGGGGCTAGTTTTTGAGCCCCGTAACGGGCCGGGATTAGCAAAATAATTATATGGCTAGAATCTGGGTTAATTCTAGTTTCTTGAGATATTTTTACTTCCCCAATTGGGTGTGTATAGTGGGAGTTATTCGAGCCTAAAGTTGGACCCATGAACTAGTCTGGGTAGAATTCTAAGGGTCATTTTAATATTCTTTTCTAATACATTAATTGTGTAAAATGATCCTGTAGGTGCTCAGACATCTGACTAGCTGATATATATACCTGTTGGATTGCGTACTGAGGTAAGTAAGCCAGTTATCAGTGTTTAATAAATTATTCATTATATGAATATTTAAATTGTGAAGTATAATGTGACATGAAGAATTGTTAGGGATATTGGCTAAATTGTAAGTAGATGAATATTATGAATACACTGTTATTTATGTGCTATGATTGAGAATGATTTCATATGTGGATGCTATGCATGAGAAATGCAGTTATTATGACATTGATGTGATATATTACATGCAATTGTTAAGTAAGTATAATCCACTGTTTATGCAATATAAAGATGTTATTGATATCTTAGTGCATGTGATGTGAGGTACTGTTATGTGTCGCTGTGGTTCTCCTTTATCATGTCATACCACACACACGTCTAGAGGACGTGTTCTGCTTGTTTATGCCACACACACATCTAGGGATGTGTTCTGATGATTTATGCCACCTACACGTCTAGAGGACGTGTTCTGCTTGTTTATGCCATTCACACGTCTTGAGGATGTGTTTTGCTTGGGTTCGAGATGGCATCACGCATCTAGAGGATGTGTTCTGAGTTACTATGAGGTGGCATCACACATCTAGAGGATGTGTTCTGCTTGGTTCGAGGTGGCATCACACATATAGAGTATGTGTTCTGGTGGATTATGATATGACGTGACCCTGGTATCTGGACCCTTTCAGTAGGGGGATGCTTGTTGGTACACTATTGAGATATTGCAGGGCCGTGGGTCACATTTACAGCTACCATTGAGAGTATAAACAGTGGGTTTACTTACATTGCATGTTTGAGTATTTATGGAATGTTTAAGCATGCAAATCATTTATGTGCTTATTGATTGCTATACTATGATTTACTGTATAACGTGGCTTACTTATTGAGTGTAAGCTCATAAAAATCTTACTATGTTTTTGTCAGAGCCACGAGACCCATTATTTTGTTGTAACCCTAGTATTGCTTATGTGTAGGGCTTGATGCCCAAACTTTATTATTGTGGTGTGTAAGGATTGTAACCCAAGACTTTTAGTATTCAGTGATGTAATTGGCTTGGTTTTATATATAATAGTGTTATGTGTGAAAAATTTTGTGACGCCTTGCGTGCCGGCACGCGGCGGGTTATCATCCTAGCCCGATATTGGGTCTGGGGCGTGACAGGTATTATCTGTGTACCATGGTGGATTGGTGATTCTTATATAACTTTGTTCCCATAAAAGTTTCCATAAGTATTTCTTCTGAAATCTTTAACGTTGATGCACAAAAAAGCAGAGTTGCTACGTGTCACTCGTTTAATATCGCATTTATTCTATTTCCGGATGGAGAATGCATTCCTTTCCTTCGTGCGAACTAATATGTGAAGTCATTTAATCTTTTCAAATGAGAGAGTTTCATCCATTTTGTAGAACCCATAGAGAACTACTAGAAGTTTCTTGGATTAATCTGGGAGAACATCTTGACTTCCTACTTTTGGAATTAATCTGCTTAAAATCTGTAAATATTCCTATACAAGTTTTAAAAACTGTAATTTATTGAATGAAGTCTTACAATTCCTTTTCCCTGAACCTTGCAATTTAGTTTGCTGGTTTATTTTACAAGCTATTCAAAATTGCAGGGACTTCTAATCTGCCTGTGCAATTCAAAGAAATTATACTTAGATGGTTTCTGGTGGTTGAATGGATTCATAAAGTTTTTTACTTGTGGAGTCTTGCGTCGTACTAGAACATCTGAAAGAGAGTTGCATGTATTGCTTGGTCAATATGTGATTTATTTATTCTAAGGCAAAATTAAATCAAAACATTTCTATAAGGGATACCTAAATGCTTCGCTTGTTTTTGATCTTATCAAGACCATATTTATTGCTCAAAAGTTATGTTTAGATGATTTGGCTTGCAAACTTTATGTTTTTTTTTGTTAATCTTGAAATATCTGGAAACCTTCAAGGAATTTAGGATCCTAATTTTTTAGGATAATTCCATTTTGCGATCATCTAACTACTGGTGTTTTAAAAGGTGGCTATGATATGTGGACAGTTAGGGGTAAGCAATGGGATATGCTAACTTGAGAACTAAATACCAACATGATCTGATAGGATTGGAGGCCAGTTTTTAATAGGATTTGTTCTGAGTCCAGAATCTTAGAATCAACCTCCAGGTTGGTTCTTGGTTTCGGGGATTAGTTCCTTGGTTTTGAGCTGTCAACCTTTGGTAGAATCTTTTTAAAAAAAATTAAAGTGTTTCTAAGAATTGGACCTGATCCTATGGTTCTCTACCATCTATTTAGTGGTCTTAAGTATTAAATTAGACAATAAATACTACCTATATTCTTGCTATTAAACATTAACTAAGTATACAATTTTAACTATTAGATATTTAACATGTATCAAACAAAGAAAGAGAAAAAGAAAATCAGTTCTAGAACCAATCTGGAATCAAATCAATCTGATCGGATCAATTCTGGGTTGGTTTTAGGACATGATCGATTTTGTTTTGAATCCAAAATTCTGAAACTAATCCTAATTGGGTTGGTTTTAAGTTTTGACCTAAAACTGATCCAACCCTATACATGCTCACCCATACGAGAGGTCAAATAATGGCATATTATGTGGTATGTAGCTGCATATGTGGTTACTAATTTTATCTAATTAAAAATAAATATTGCATATTATAAAGGCTCCTTTAGCATTGTTGTAGGTCGTAAAGCTATTGTTTATATAGCTTTGGGCAGTAGAAGTTTTACTAATAGATGTTTTAATAAAAAAGTTGTTTGTTTGATAATTTTCTTTTTTAAAGTGCCATAAAACTTTGATACAATTTTGGTGATCCAAATGAGAAAAATAAAGGACATTATATAATGTTTTCAATTATCTAATTGCTTGTATCAAAAATTGTTATTATAAAGATTCTTAAATTATAAATTATATATTTTGACATTTTAATCTAAACTATAATAAATAATAAATTTATAAAATAATATTTTTTGCTATCATTATTTTATAATATATTATTGATATAATATCTATCATTATAATATAATGTCATAATAATATTATAAATTACTGAAATACAAGATATTATACTATATTATAATAATATAATTTTATAATCTTACCTTTTCATGTTAAGAGGTTATTTTCGTATTTCAAACTTGTAACCTTTAAGTTCTTATAGAATTTTTATTAAAATAAAATAACTTCTGGTGCATTTCAAGTGGAGTTTTCCCCTAAAAGTTCTACATTGGAGTTTTTCCTCATCGACTTTTTTGGGTTTTGAAAAAATTAGAAAGACATTTTAAAATTTTTATCAATACCTCAAAATCATTCAAAAGTGCTTTTGACCATTTTTAGCCCTCAAAAGACAACACCAAATGGGACATAAGTACAATAATTATAGTAATTCTTATAGATAAATAATTGCAATATTAATCACAATAATAACTAAAAATTAGTACTTGGTGTTTAATATTAAATAGCATAATCGTAATATAATCAATATTTTAGTGTACCATCAATACCTATATCAAGTCCATCTGAACTCAGATCAATCATTAACTTGAACCTGCTTCACCAACATAGGTCCACATAAAAGTGAGCTGTATAAACAGCTTTGGAATAGCAAGTAGGCTAGCCATATGATATTAACAAGGCTACATGGGTAGCCATTCAATGCTAGTTTGACCATCTTTGTAGTCCATATGTGATGTGACTATATATAGTGATAGGGCCAGTTGATCCTATGGGCTACAATGATCGCATTTAAGCTTGACCTTAGCAAGTCAATCCATCCTTGTTGACCTTCTTTATCGGCCCATCCATCGGCCTTCTTAGACGACTTCATCCTAGGCAACCCCTCTTTTCCTAGGCGGTTCAGCTCCTAGGCTCCTAAACGGTTTATCTTCTAAGCGGCCTCGTTACTCTGCCCGGCCCTTGACGTGACTTTCTTTACTCGGCCAACAGAGCCACCCTCGGCCGCCCGCTCTGGCCTCTGCATTCGGTCACCGCTTCTCAGCCTCTGGACTTAGGCATTTGAGTCGGTCTACACCGACCAACTGCTCCTCGAAGGTATACCGCCTCGGTTGCGAGCTTCAAGGCCATGAAGATGACGTTCGTGGCATCGATATCTGTGATGATTCCGGATTCATGATGTCCTCCAACGATAACATGGTGTTGCTGTGAGATTTGACCAAGTCATGACCAAGCTCGGGTAGGATGTCAAATACATCAACGTTCAAGGACCTACCTCCAAGTTCTTTCTCCAAAGAAAAGAGCTCTGGCTTGTACCTGTGGCTCAAAGTTTGATGTCAGGACCATACAAGAGACCTTAATATCCCTTGAGTGATCCTTCTCTGACACCCCTTGTGCAAGTAATGAAGCCCACGAGTAGTACTCATTGCAAGGCCGTACCTTAGCTTTCGAGCCACGCATGCATGTGTTCTACGTTGCATGATGTCATGCATATCTTGTATGTGGCTCTACGTGGAGGAACAGAGACAGCCCCAACTCCATGCTTCTCGACTCTATCTGTGAGAACTCCGTCTTGTTCCCCAGCTTTCCTTCCTCTAGCATTGAAGAACAATGGCACCGAAGCATAACAGTCATCCCGGTCTTCTCCCAGCGGCTCTCAGCTATTCTTGGCTACCTCCAGGATCCATCCCTCTTCCACGGCCTCTGCTTCGGCCGAATTCCTGTTTTCACGGATGGCCTCAGTTCCAGATCTAGCACCGACGATGGTCCCTGCTGTGTCCTGGGTGCCTAACAAATCCGAGCCCTCGGTTCCGGACGGTTGTCCTCGACTCCCGGTGCCATGCCCTCTGGCTCTCACTTTCGGCCTTCTAACTCCCGACTTCTGGTTCTCCACTTCAGACGATCGACTTCCGACTCTGGCTCCATCTCAGGCGGCTGACTCCTATCTATATGCTCCCGGCTATCGACTCCACGCTCCCTACATCCGACTCCATGGGCGCCATCTTTGTCATTGCCACCAACCAATGAGCTCGCACCTCCCTGGTAACAATGGTGGCCGGTGCAATCCCCAACATGTGGCATCCTTGATTTCTCCAACACATTAACCAAAGAAGGCCACCCATCTTTGATGGAACTTGAGTTACTTGACCCACCAACTATACAGCCACCTACATTTGATGGGACGACACTTGCAGCTCTAACAAACCATCAGAAAGCAAGCCTCACTATTGTTGTCATCATCATAAATGCTCTGACAAGTGGCAGCACTTCAAGTCTCACAAACATCAGCCTTGACATTCCATCCACAAAAGTCATCATTCATCATGAGACCTCAACCACTCAAACCAAATAAGCCCCAAAAGTCATAATTCATCATGAGACTTCAAGCTTTCCAAGCAAGCCACACAGAGTCCAAAGATCAATAAAATGGATAAGAGGAACCCTCGACCAGGTGACTACAATAACACACAACACTCCTAAACACCCATTCTTACTGACAAAGAGCTCTTCTCTAAGCCTCTCTCTCTCTTTCAAGCTTTCTCAAGTCCACAGCTGTTGCTCAGAGCACTAACTTGATCGTTGGAAGGTCCTTGCCGGAATCTTCGATCCTCGAAACTTTTTGCAGGCTTTCGACCATGAGAAGCTCGCCAGAGGATCCTTCGCACGTCGGAGAAGGCGACTGGACGCTCGCGGACGTTCAAGGAGGGTAATCTAGTAGAATCATATAGTACTGCATATAAATAATGTGGTGCGAACTGCATAAGCATATGTGGGTGCATATCCTGTGGTGTACCTTGTATTTAAACACTATAAGCACTTTGACAGCTTAGTTTCTATTATAAGTTTGTTTCCATATACACTCATATGAGTTTTTGTTATCGGTTGGTTGTGCCTATAAATTATTTAAAGCATTGTGAAGTTGCAAACTTCTAGGTCGTCTGATAATTTGTTGCCATGCGATTTTGATAATTTTTACCTTATATAGTATCCGGTGATCTAATTGGATTCTCATCTGTAGAGTCATTTGTTGACCCCATATTGATTTTGATGAACACAAAATAATTAAGTATTGTACTAATATTGTATCTTCAATCAATTTTAGGTTATTCATCATGGAACAATACACTTCATTTATCCCAGGTATATTATGATTCATAATATCAGATTCTATTGCCTTCAGATTGGATGCTTAATGCTTAAATCTTGGGTTACCAATCTTTGATTTGGAATACCAAATTCTATTGCCTTTGGATTGGATGCTTAATAATCTTGGGTTACCAATCTTTGATTTGGAATACCAAATTCTATTGCCTTCGGATTGGATGCTTAATGCTTGAATCTTGGATTACAATCTTTGATTTGAAAAACTAGATTTTGTTGCCTTCGATTTGTATTCGGGTTGCCTTCGGTTTGCCTTTCGACGGATGCCTGGTAGGCTTGCTTAGCTTGCCTATTTTTTATTATATAACGGATGGCTTCCTGGCATTTAATACTTTGGCACTTTAATTACTATGCTCCATACGGCTAGCCCCTTGTTCTAAATGTTGATATGCTAACTCTCAAGTTTGGCATGTTAATTTCTTTAAATGGTTCGGCTGGCTCCTTACATGTGGATTTTGGTATTGCCTTCCCTTAGAAATTGGAATACCGATTTTGATTTTGGCATACCAATTTTATTTGGTTCTATTCAAGTTGGCATGTTGGTTTTATACCAATTTATTTGGTTCTTTGTTGTTTTCCTGGCACTCAAGTTGGCATACCGGTTTTGCTTCTTGGCATGCCAATCTTGCCTAACGGCTAGCTCCTTCCAATTTTCAAATGTTGGGCTACCAGTTCTTGTATTTTGGAATGTCACTTCACCTCTTGCCACCGTTTTGGAATTTTTACTCGTGGCTTTCTCTTGGTCGGTTCATTCAAGCTTGCTCTCTCTCTCTTTCACTCCCTCCTCTAGTTTACAACGGCTATATCTTGATGTTCATGTTATAAATAGTGGAGATAAATAGTTTCAGTGTAGTAGTGATTTTGAAAAAAAAATAAAAAAAAATATCAGTGGAAAATATTAAGACAAAAATCATTTGAAAGAGAGACTTGTTAGAGGATTGTTGAAGTATTGTTTTGATTATTTTTAAGCCACCGGAGTTCATTTATTGCTGATTCTACAAGTGGTCTTAAAGCTCCATCTACCCTTATTGAAGAGCATTCAAAGCTATCTTGAAGGCTTCTAGTTGTGCCGCTGCGTTTATTAAAGAAAGAAACAACTTTGGGATTAGCTTTTCAAGTTGATAACTATTCCTATTGTTTAAATCTGCTCATATCTAGGAGCTTATTGTATTAAACATTCTATTACTTGTGCTTTGATTTGTTTCACAGTTATGAAATGTGATTGGGTAGAGGTCTACTCAGATTTATATTTGTAAGGCTTACTTGTGCTCGGAAACAAGTGTTGCTAGCTAGGTTAGTTAGTGGTGATTAGTGAAAATACCCAAAGTATTCTTGGGGAGTGAATGTAGGTGCAGTGTTAGCACCGAACCACTATAAATATTATGTGTTTGATTGTGATATATTTTATGTGATTGATTGTGTATTAGATTCAATTCACTACACGATATTTATTTGTAAAAAATATAAGTACACATACTTGATAGCTGATTAAATTTTTAAGAAACCCAATTCATCCCCCCCTCTTGGGTTGCTAGATCTGGGCAACATCATTGTTGGCATTTGTTTTATCTTCTAACACTGCATGCATGTGATATTTGTTCATGCGCTGCAAAACACAGTTCATGCATCACTTTATAGTACCAGTTCAAGTTATATTATCTTCAGCAGGATTTTGTGCTCTCCATTGGCAAGCATGGTTGATTCTTTCTAGTTGTCAAGGTTTAAAATAGTTTGTAGAATTCATATGAAATTTAAAGTTTCTCAGATCGTGACTGAAATTCAGTAAATATGCCAATCTCATTGAATTCTAATCAGAACGGAGAGACTCTTAACTAATATTTTGAAGCTTACAAGAATATGCTTTGATTGTATCAAGATCTTGTAGTTTCCATTGCCAGCAATCCAACAACTAACAACTTTTGGAAGTAAAGTTTAATCTTTGAAGATCTGAACTTTTCATCTGGGATTTAATGACTGAAATTCGACTTTGATAACTTCTACCCCTAACTTCAATTTTGGGTTTGTCAGAGTATTATTTCAGTTCTACTGTAATCTTTTGAAACATGCTCATGTATGCTTTACTTTCTAGTAGATTTTCCAAGTTATACAAAGTTTGTGAACTTCTAGGTGTTCCTATGTGTTTGAGAAAAAAATACATAAAATGGTTTCTGGAGAACAACATATTGTTAACTTTCTACTTATGGAATCTTACGTGTGTACCAGAAGGTGAGGTTCTTATTTCATTTGAACGTGCATGATATTGTTGTCGAAGCATTCTGAGATGGATGCATGTGTCCCTTAATCAATATTGATTTGATGTATTATATTTGAAAGGAGGTGGCATTCGCCCTCAATCAAACTTTACGCAAGGTGATATGATATTTGACAAATTTATTAAATAGATGGTTAAGAAGTCCCTGAGATAATTGCAATTTTCTGCCTTTAGGGATATGATGTATTTGCTGTTTTCTCATCTTGGTGCCCATTCTTACTTACACCGTTCACTAATGAAAACAGATGTCACCGAAGGTGTAGATTGCTATCCAAAACATGCTTAAAATGATCAGGCAAGCTTCTTGCTAGCGTTATCATCTGCATATTAAGAATTTGAAGGTAACAATCCATTCCTTGCAATCTAACATATCTATTTCAAGAAAACCAAGACTTCCTTTACTGGTGCCTTACTGCAGAGTTGTGGGGAGTAGTTACTAGCGCCTTGGGCTTGGATTCTGTAACGACCCGACCCCGGGCCCGCAGCATTCACGGACTCATTCCGTTACAAGAAAGCAAGACGGACAAGATCCACACCAACTTGAGCCACCACAGCCCAAAAGGGATCCAATTGGTGCCTTGTCCTTCTTGATTTACTACATATAAACCACTCAACAAACTCTCAATTTCTCGATGTGGACTATTGGGATGGGCATCACAATCTATCCCCTTACAGAGGCGACATCCTCGTCGCCAGGAGCAACCACCAGGCAGGCAGGGATCTAGGGGGCCAGGTCAAGAGGTGGCTCTCATCCCCCATGGATTAGCACTTTGCCCTATGTGGCACTTGGATCCTGCACTTTCGGTTGGTCATGGCTCTAATACCATATTGTAACGACCCAGGCCCTGGGCCGCAGTACCCACAAATCCGTTTCGTTATAAGAAAGCAAGACCGACAAGGTCACACCAACTTGGGCCACCACAGCTCAAAAGGGATCCAATTGGTATCTTGTCCTTCTTGCTTTACTACATATAAATCACTCAACCAACTCCTAATTTTTGATGTGGGACTATTGGAGGGGCATCATAGTTTCCATTTACGCCATTTTAAAATTTATCACCTCTTTCTTTTTTTGTTTTGGGGTAGAAACCCTCTCTTATTGTCTCCAAAAAAAAAAAAGAAGTGTCCTTACTTCCCTTTTCAAATCTCTTATTTTATAAGTAGTGATATTTTTTTCCCCTCTTTTATAACATGTTATAATTCTGATAATTATTTTATATTCTAAGTATGCAGCGCATGAGGTTCCTACCACTGCATGTTTGGAAAGGGTTAAATGCATGCAGTCTCATCCTTGCATGCATAGAGATTGTCTTCGTATTTTGAACCTATGACACTCAAGTCATAATGGGATGACTTTACTATTGAGCTAAGTTAGGTTTTAGGTCCTGACAAGATAGAAGGCATCCTAATCATCATGTCCTATTCTTGTGGAAAGATATGATCAAGATAGAGATGGGACACCAAATGCTGCTATATTCAGATTATCGAGAGCAATATTGTTCATTTCTTATTCTGACTAAACATTGTTTTTTTAAAATAAAAGTTGTTTGGCTTGCAATTATTTCATCATCTAAGTTCTTTGGCTTGCATTATTTACTCATCTACGTTAAAAAATTCTCTTTTTATTTAACATTCAAACAACTATTTTAGGTCAGTTATTTATAGTGGCTTAATTAAATTCGGTTTGCTTTTTGCTTCTCTTCCTGTTTATTCCATTTCCATGTCAGTTCACTGTGCCAACGTCCCCAAAAATCTTTTCTCGCTGAACTAATCAGAGTCAATTTGTTTGGAAACCTTTAGCGCCTACAGCTGGTTGTGCAATAGAGTTTTCAGTTTCTGCCTTGGGGTCCAACTTAGGCTTGGCTGCAGTTCAACCGAACAGTGTGAGACTTTTTCAAGCACTGCTGCAGTGCAGTTTTTCATTTTTGGGTGTACCTCTTTGTCCTTTTTTCCAAGCTCTCTTTTAGGTTTTCTTGTCTTCCTACCTTTCCAATCCTCTTCGATTACTTTTGGATGAGGATGAATTGGGTGAAAGTTAGGATCAAAATTAGTAAATAAGAGCATTAAGGCTGAGGAGATACTGATGAGGTTGATGCATAAGCCTTATCTGTCATAGCTGTTATGGATGGAGCTTAATTTCATAAGAGGGAGTTTGAATTCGAATTTTGAATTCGATTTGGCCAACTGAGGAAGCTGATTTTGGGAGGATTTGTTGCAACTTTCAAATTGATCTTGGAAGGATTTGTTGGAGATTTTCAAGGCAGCAAATCAGTCCATGGTTGCCAAAAGTGTGGAGCCAGTTTTGGAAATCAGTCCATGGTTAAAAGTGTGGAGCCATTTTGGGATGGGATTAGATTGGACGAAGTCTTCGATCCTTGTGGTGTCTTCTTCAACGATGAAGTTGAGCAAAAAAAAAAAAAAAAGAATGGGAGGCTCTGTGAGGACATCCTCTGTGTGCTGTAGAGAGAAAGTTCTGGATCATAAGAGTTTCTAAGAGAGAGTGTTTTGAGGCTTGCAGATCCTGTGCCGCCGTGGATGTAGCCCAGTTTGGGTGAACCACATAAAATTCTCGTCTCTCGCTATTTTCTTTTGGATTTTGGTTCCTATTATTATTCTGTATTTTTTTTTGTTTATTTTATCGCAACTGCGTGCTTGGCGTACTAATAGCGATCTTATTAGAGGAATATTTATTGTATTCCCTATCAAATTGGTATCAGAGCTTGGTTTTCTTCATATTATTATGGTCGACAAATCAACAAAGAGATGGCAGAAGACAAGATCAAAATTGAGAAATTCAATGGTCACAATTTTGGATGGTGGAGGATGCAAATTGAGGACTACCTATATCAGAAGGATCTTTACCTTCCATTAGAGGGAAAGAAGCCGGATTCAATGAGCGACTCAGATTGGATGATTCTGGATAGGAAAGCCCTGGCCACGATCAGATTATCGTTGACACCTCAAGTGGCGTATAATATTGCAAAGGAAAAGACCACCGTGGATATGATGACCGCTTTAACAAAGCTGTATGAAAAACCTTCCACCTCAAACAAGATATTTCTCATGAAAAAACTCTTCAATTTGAAGATGGCTGAGAATAGTTCAGTGACGGCATCTGAACGAGTTCAACACGATGATTAATCAATTGGAGTCGGTCTATGTTGCTTTTGATGATTCATTCAGGGCTCTTCTTTTCTTATGTTCCTTGCCAGAGAGTTGGGACAATCTTGTGATGACAATTAGCAACTCGGTATCATGTATCCTTACATTCAATGATGCAGTTAGTTGTATATTGAATGATGAGATGAGAAGAAAGGCTGTGGGTGGGACTTCTACAAGTGCTGCACTCATGGTGGATACCAGAGGAAGATCACAGGAGAGGAAGAAGTCAGAGAAAGGCGGTCCAAGAGCAGAGGAAAGTCCAAAGGGAGATTTCCCATGAAGTGTTGGAACTGCGGGAAGAAAGGTCATATGAGCAAGGATTGTTGGGGTAAGAAGAAGGAAAAAGGTGCAGAGATCAAGATAAAAGGTCAGGAAGCAAATGTTGTGAGTACTATTGAGCGTAATTTTGAGGATGTGTGCCTGTCGGCGATGGGGCAAACTCAGATCTGTGGTTTGTAGACTCAGGGCTTCTTACCATTGCAGCTCAAAGAGACACCTATTTTTAGATTTTGTCCAAGGAGATTTTGGTCATGTCACAGTTGACAATGGACAGCAGTGCAGAATTGTGGGTAAAGGAACAATTGTACTGAAGCCAGTGATAGCGGAGAATTAAGACTTGCACAAGCCAGATACATCCCAGAGTTAAAGAAAAACCTCATTTCTATCAGCCAGCTTGATGTTGAGGGTTATGTATCCGTTTTTGGTAATTCTCAGTGGAAGATTACTAAAGGGTCTATGGTTGTTGTCAAAGGGAAGCGGACAGGCACTCTCTACTTCTTGGCAGACAGTGAGAGTTCAGTTTCAGTGGCAGCAGGAGACACGGGTACAGTGACTACATTATGGCACAGGAAAGCAGTGAGTTTTCAGTTAGCAAGAACTCAAAAGAAGACTGAAAGGCTGGAGTTGGTTCATTCAGATGTCTGGGGTCCAGCACCAGTGGCATCATATGCGGGCAATAAGTATTTTGTCACGTTTATAGATAATTTCAGCAGGAAAGTCTGGGTGTTTGCTATGAAGGAAAAGTTTGAGGTCTTTGGCATCTTCAAGAGATGGAGAGTCTAAGTGTGAAAGCCAGACTGGAGCAAGTCTCAAGTGTCTCAAGACAGATAATGGTGGTGAATACTACAGCAGAGAGTTTGATGTCTACTGCACAGAGCATGGAATCGAAGGATCAAGACCGTCCCAGGGACACCAGAGCAGAATGGTGTGGCAGAAAGAATGAACATGACCATTCTTGAGAGAGAGAGGAGTATGAGGTTTGACTCAGGTCTACCTACATATTTTTGGGCGGCAGCACTGGACACGCAGTGTATTTGATCAACAGGAGTCCATCCAGTGCATTGGATGGTGGGATTTCAGAGGAGGTTTGGACAGGAAAATAGGTAAAACTTTCTTTTCTTAAAGTATTTGGCTGCATTACTTATTCTCTAATTGAGAAAGAGAAGAGGAGTAAGTTAGACTCCAAGTCTACAAAGTGTGTTTTCATTGGATACGGTGGTGATGAGTATGGCTACAAGCTCTGGGATTTTCAGAACAATAAGATCATTCGGAGCAGGAATGTGGTATTTGATGAAGAGCATACTTACAAAGACAGGAAGGATGCAGTGGAAGAAAAGAAACAGGAGTTTATAGAATTCGATCCTGTCAGAGATGGAGAAATTCTGAGTGCAAACTGAAGATGGAAACTCCGAGGATGTGGAGGAGGAAGATGTGGTTGGAATAGACAGCCACATGCATACATCGGTACCTCAGCCGGTGTCCCCACAGTTGAGGAGGACCACGAGGGTTATCAGGCCATCACAGAGGTATTTTGCTAATGATTATGTTTTGTACACAGATTCTGAGATCCAGAATGTTTTGTTGAAGCCATGCAGGATGAAGCTAAGGTCAAGTAGGAGTTGGCTATGAAAGAGGAGATGGACTCTTTAAAGCAAAATAAGACTTGGGATCTTGTGAAGTTACCTGCTAGCAAGAAAGCTCTGTTCAACAAATGGGTGTACAAGATGAAGAATGAGGTCGATGGTACCAAGAGATACAAGGCAAGGTTAGTTGTCAAGGGTTATGCACAGAAAGAGGGAATTGACTTTCAGGAGATCTTTTCCCCAGTAGTCAAGATGACATCCATCAGGGTGATTCTGAGCATGGTAGCAGTGGAGGATCTTCATCTAGAGCAGCTAGATGTGAAGACAGCATTTCTTCATGGAGATTTGGAGGAGATGTACATGCACCAGCCAGAAGGTTTCCAGGTCAGGGGAAAGGATGACATGGTCTGCAGATTGAAGAAAAGTTTGTATGGTCTAAAGCAGGCTCCGCGCAATGGTACCTCAAGTTTGACAGTTTCATGCTAGAAAAGGCTTCACCAGATGCCAGTCAGATCATTGTGTGTACTTTCAGAGGTACGTTACAAATGAGTTCATTATTTTATCCTTGTATGTGGACGATATGCTTGTAGCAGGTTCCAGTATGAGGAAGATAGAAGAGCTCAAAAAACTGATGGCAAAGAAGTTCTCAATGAAGGATTTGGGAGAGGCGAAGCAGATTCTTGGCATGAGGATCAACAGAGATAGGAAGCAACGGAAGCTGTGGCTATCTCAGGAGGACTATGTAGAGAAGGTACTGAAGAGGTTCAATATGGAGAATGCAAAGGCAGTGTCAACACCTTTGGCAACACAGTTCAAGCTCAGCAAGCAGTTGTGTCCAACAACTCAGAAGGCAAGGGATGAGATGATTAGAATTTCATTTACCTCAGCCGTGGAAGTCTAATGTATGCAATGGTTTGCACAAGACCGGATATCGCACAAGCAATGGGAGCAGTCAACAGGTACATGCAGAATCCAGGCAAGGAGCACTGGAATGCAGTGAAGTAGATCTTGAGATATCTCAGGGATGTCAACTTACAGTTTGTGCTTTGGAGGTGATAGTCTTCAAGTACAGGGATTTGTAGATGCAGATCACTCTGGTGACAGAGACAGTGGGAGGAGCACCACTGGTTATGTTTTCACTGTCGGTGATACAGCAGTAAGCTGGGTATCTCAGTTGCAGAAGATAGTGGCATTGTCAACTACAGAAGCTGAGTATGTGGCGATCACTGAAGCTAGTAAAGAGATGATCTGGTTACAGAGGTTGATGGAGGAGCTCGGCAAGGAGCACGAGTGTAATACATTATGAAGCGACAGCCAGAGCGCAGTTCACTTGGCAAAGAATCCAGCATTTCATGCAAGAACCAAGCACATTCAGCTTAGGTATCATTTCATACGCAGTGCGTTGGATGAGGAGCAGTTGAAGCTGGAGAAAATTGATGGAGTTAAAATCCTGCAGATATGTTCACCAAGGTTGTGAGCAGAGACAAGTTGAGTTTCTGTTGCAACTTGGTGAAGCTTTCCAAGAGATAGATCAAGAGAGCGCGGCACAGAGAAAGAAGGTAGATTTAAGATTGATGTCATTAATCTCCATGTAGGAGATTGTTATGGATGGAGCTTAATTTCAGCAAGAGAGAGTTTGAATTCAAATTTTGAATTCAATTTGGCCAACTAAGGAAGCTGATTTTGGGAAGGATTTGTTGCAACTTCTAAATCTGATTTTGGGGAGGATTACTTGCATAGGTGGCCAAAATATGATTGTTTCTAGATTCTGAAAGGTGCAGAGGGTTTGGTCTAGGGCATAGCGGCGATTCGGGGAAGCCTTCTTCTCTTCTATTTTCCTTTCCTTTTTGTCCGTGCTCTTAGTTTAATTCCTTGGTTTCCTTGACAGTTCTCGGGAAAGGAAAGGTGACCACACCCTCTTCCTTCCCTGCCAGTATTTCAGATTGGTCCTCCCAAAATCAGTCTAGTAGTTTCTTAGCTTTGATTACCCAATAATCATCACTCCGCTTAATCTTTTTTTTTTCTTTTTTTTTTTTGGAAATGATCTTCACTATGCTCAATCTTTCTCGTAGGAAAACACTTTTGGCATGACCAAGGCCCCTCGGAATGGTATACTCTATCCCAAGGAGGTAGGTTCTGTAGATCAGTTTGTTGAGAGATGATGTCTCGGTGGCCAATGGAAGTGAAGTATTGGGAGGAAATCACAGAGAACATCAGTTTGATGGTAGGGTTCCCAATCATGGCTTCATCAACTACTGCGTCGGTGGCAACTCCCGGCCAGCAACTAGAGTGGAACGGTTCAATCACTTGATTCTTTTACAGCTGCATCTATTATCATTTGCCCACACATTCTATTTGTCAAGGTAGCGTAAATAATTCCTAGTTTTTTGGTGGTCGATACTTGTGGTGAACCGGTAGTTATGTTATTTTTCATGATTTTATCCAGGATAAGGATGTTAGATAAACGTTTGATATGACTATCACTCCAATTGCTGCCACTGCCCTTTCTTTTAGTACTGTTTATAGCATGCATATCAAATTACTCTCTTTACGTTACAACTGCCTTCTCGGTAGCCACGGTTGTTCCGCGTGTATTGTGGTCGTCATGTGGGCTTTTGTATTGAGGAAACTAGCCCTTCTAACTTTTTCTTTTTTCCCTTTTTTTTTTTGTGTCAATGTGATCCCACTGTTTATTCAGCTGCTGATGCTGTGAATGGAGTGATCAAAAAGACTTATCCCAAATATCATCAAATCTTCAAATACTTGATGCGTTGTAGAACAAATTTACAGGATCGACAGTCTTCACAAAAAAAGTGTCCCCTATGTCCTACATTTAACCTCTGTAGAAACCCTTGAGTTCATGCCATAGACAAAGCAATGTATCGCATGCATCATTATCCCAACAAAAATTTTTAATTCCAGAAATGGCTAGCAGGGTCTTCAGCCACTCTTCGTGAAGGGTGGAAAATTTAGATCTTCCTTCACTGGACTTGAAATTTTCACCAATCATCAATTTCATTCTTTGACTGGCCTTTGATGCAGTTTCAACAATTTGTTTTGGAATGCCTGCCATCAAAGCAACTTGTAATCCGTAGCTCTCTGGGCAAGCTCCTGAAGTTAGCCGGTAGAGAAATACTAGATCTCTGTCCCCGTCAAAGGAGCATCCAGCTCGAGCCTTGAATGCACAGGCCATGTGTTGCAAGCTTACATGAGGATGAGAGGCAAATTCCTTGGTAAGGGGATGATAGTGCGTGGCAAATAGCAAACGACAGTGAACCCTTTCCACAAGATGCCGAAATACCTTAAAAGTTGTTCATGGAAAATATGTCATGCGTTGTACACTGAATTTTCTTTTTTCTTTTTTTCAAAAAAAAAAAGTTTTAACAAGATAAAGTTACTGAAACAAATAGATTGCAGTGGCTTGGTGCATCAAAAATAATGCAAGCTGTGTTTTCAGACTGACCATTTTCCATCTTGTGTAAAATAATCCATGATTTACATGTTGGAAATCTGAAATCTGTCTCCATTCCATACAAAGATCTGACACCAGCCATCTTTGTCAATTATCACAGGCAAGCCCCAGAACTTTGTATGGAATGTAGGCAGTATTCATCAGACTGCAAGGTACTATTCAAATAGTCAATCACTTGTGTTGGATCTTTGTCGCAAGAATAGTAGTGTATATAGTTGGGTCCAATTTATGACAGATCTCCTGATCTTGTTTTATGAGATTGACAGTCTGCACACAGTAACCGTTTAGAACAGACACTGGACTGGTAGAAAAGACCATACTTACAGCATAGGCAATGGCATATCCATCAAAGGTGCTTGTTCCTCTACCAAGTTCATCCAGCAACACGAGAGAATCTTGAGTGGCATTTTGGAGAACGGATGCTGTTTCCGCACATTCAACCAAGAAGGTACCTGCAAAAGAGAGAATGCTAAAAAGGTATGATTCTAATATGCAATAAATCAATATGGAGTAAGTTGCTTATGGTGCACTCACTTTCGCCAGACATGATGCGATCAGTTGCACCCAGCCGTGTAAAGATAACATCAACAGGTGATAATGTACATGTTTCGCAAGGCACATAGCAACCCAGCTGCAAATGAGGACATGCAAGGGAGGTTCAATATTACTGCCCCAGTCACAAAATACCTGAAGCTTAAATGAACTGAATTAACTAATCTAATATTTAACCTGGGCTAGTATAACAGCCAGACAAACGGCACGAAGTAATGTTGATTTTCCACCCATATTTGGTCCAGTCAACAACAACGCACAAGGATAGTGTCCATGTGAGCCTTTACCAAGATAAATGTCATTGGGAACCAGGCCATCTTCATTTTCTGCAACAGCATAGGGATGCCACAAACCCTTCATTTGAAGTGTTAGTCCTTTACTGTCTTGATGCAAATCCATGGAATTTGAATTCACTGGCAGAACAGGCCTGCTTATAGAACCACGTGATTGATATGCAACTTGAACAAAAGATTGGAGCACATCAATACAGTTGAGTGCATTGATGACCTGAGACCACTCAGTAGCCTTTCCAACAAGTAGCTCAATTAGAACAGCTAATGTTTCAGCATCCGAGTCTTTCACATTATGATCCTAGCAATAGTGATAAAACTAATACACTTAAGCCAAGCATCATTGTATAATTAGTGGGTGATTCCACTGATATCAGCTTTTTAAGTCACAACGAACAAGCACATGACACAAGGAAGATAAAAGTATACATTTAAGATCACCCTCAGATATTAGATGATATTCTTCATCAGCACACCCACCACATAATAGACTAAGCCAAAAAAAAAAAAGGAAATGCTCACAATTTTTTATTTTAAAAAAGAAATGCAAATAGTGTACATCAATTTCCATTAAGCATTACCCATTTGTTTGATTTCGACTGCGCCATTATGCAAAAGATCATTTGACTTTGATGGAAGAAGCACTTTCAATAAAATTAAATATCGATCCATCACAACCATTTATAATAAATTATATGCAGTGGCATGTAAACAAATTTCAGAACAGCAATAAGACAATGTTTTAAGTTACATGTAATAGATTCACTAATATGCAGTAGAACTTTCACAAATCTATAATTAAAAAACAACCACATGTAACTGAACATACAATGGAATATGATAAGCACGATCACTTTAAAAATTGGAAGAAAATGGTGCACAGACTTTTGATATGTCATAACCGTGCAGTTTGGAGGATCCATAAAGATACTAGTAGTGAAGGCACTTGCATTGTTAGAACTTAAGATATGGTTTATAAATTTATGCCAAAGATTTGCAGAACTCCAAATCAGAGGTATAAAGACGACATGAAAACTTTTTAATTGATGCCATGTAACAAAAAGAAAATGCGGCACAAATTTCTATATAGCAAACCTGGTACTGTGGAAAATCATCATCCAAAGCTAATTCAAACTGGTGGAGCAGTTCATCAAGCTCACTGAGAATTGGAATATTCACAATTTTTGACAATGATGAGATTTCATGGTTTTCTTTCTGTAGAACATTTAACAAATTTATTCCAGCTCTGAGACCTTTGACAAGAGACCCAAATGCTTTAATCTGAAAAGGCCACAAAGCATTCATGTTGATCTTAGTAAATAATCATCTGTCAAGACTGTTCCATAAAACAGAATGTTTTAGAGAAATATTATAATTTTCATTTAGTGAATCAATTCAAGGAAATAACAACCAATGCACAATTATACGATGCAATGAAAGTATGACATAACTTGTTACCTGTCAGATATTTAGCTTCTGTTTATGGGGACTGAAAACAGGACCATGCATGTCATAAAAGCAAAACCATACATTTTCTTTACAAAGCTAATGAGAAAATTAAATAAGAGAGTACACATCACAATCACAGCTTCGCATGCACAAATATATGGAATTGAAGAATGATAACAAATGTTTTACCATCCATTCCTCCAACAAAAGTAGCAATCCCATGCCAAAGGAAGACATGCTTCTAATAACCAGGTTTATTTCATAAGAACACAAAAGAGGGAGGGAAAAGCTGATCTGAACAAAGAAAACTCTGCTCTTATATTTCAGAACTTTGTGATGACAAGCCCACTTTACAATTGTCTTATCATTTAAAGGAACAACAATAGCTGAAACTCTTAACAGATTCCAACAAATATGGCCAAAAAATAACAAGCTAATCCTTATGGTACGTGGATCCTCAAGTTTGCCAAAAATACTAATGATGCCATAGAATTAGAATTCATTATTTGTTGCACAAGATATAGCACACTTTGAGTTTCTCCAGGTATATGCTATATCTATTATCATTATTTTGTCTCTTATATGCCTAATCATCTATTATAACTCACACATGCCTGATTCAAATAGATTGTGGACAGATATTATCATACAATTTATACAATAAATGGAATAGTAAAGGCAGGTATCAACAATATTAATACCTATAATATAGATAGTCCAACAACAAACTGATTTCCTTCAAGAACTACAAAATAATTATCATTAGTCCAATTGCTATAGCATCCATTACTGACCAAATCCAACAACCCGATTTGCAATTTAGGAAATAAGAAGTTTACATACATTACTACCACAGGCCTTTCGTTAGAAGGCTAGTCAGATAATGCAACAGCTTTTCCATAAGCAATGAGCATTAACCAATCAACATCATTACCAAAGTCACCTGAATGTGAAATCATATTTAGGTCAGGCCTACACAAGTGATACAGGAATACCCTAGCATGCAGAGTGAACACGTGGTTGATCATAAATTAAGAGACCTCAAATAGAATTTCAAATTTCAAACCATGATCGAATAATTGTTTATGGAAAAATTTATAAGTGACCCGCTGGCTGGATGCAAGATTAGAATAGCATATGGGCAGAAATGATGTGTCCATTAATAAAATATTTTTTGCTTCTTTCAGAAAAGGGACTTTATTGATGGAGAGGTATAGGGAAAAGAAAAAATACCTTTATATGGTCTTTATTGATTTAAAGAAAGCATATGATAGAGTACCTAGAGAATAATATGGTGGATTTTAGAAAAAAAAAAAGGAGTTACCAAAAGGTACATAGAATTGATAAAGATATGCATGATAGAGCAATAACTATGTTAAAAAATAATAGGAAAAACTAGTGAGTTTCCAATTACTGTAAATTTACATCAAGAATCTGCTTTAAGTTCGTATCTTTTTGTATTAGTTATGATGAATTAACCTAACATATTCAAAATGATATCACATGGTGTATGTTATTTGTAGACGATATAGTGTTGATTGATGAAACTAAATCTTGAGTAAATGTTAAGTTAGAGATTTGAAGAGAGGCTTTAGAATCTAAAGGTTTTAAGATTAGTAAAACTAAAATTGAATATATGAATGTAATTTTAGTGAAAGTAAAAATACAAATGAAGAAACAGTGAAGATTGCAAACCAAGATATATCAAGGAGTGAAATTTAGGCATCTGGGATCAATTATCTAGCAAGAAGGTGAAATAGGTGAAGATATGAATCATAAAGTTAAAGCAGGATGGATTAAGTGGAGGAGTGCTTCGAAAGTAATGTATGATCAGCGCATTCCATTAAAATTGAAAGAAAATTTCTATAAAACCGCTATTAGGCCAGCTATGCTACATGAATAGAGTGTTGGGCAATATTGAAACATGTGAATAACTTAAGTGTAACAAAAATGCATATATTAAGATGGATGTGGTAAAACTTTAAAAAATATAATTAAAAATAAACATATAAGAGAAATGATAGGAGTAGCCCCAGTTAGAAAGAGTCATCTTTTAAACATATAAGAAAAATTGAAGATAAAATGAGAGAAATCGATTGCGGTGGTTTAGACATATAAAATGTAGACCTTTAGATGCTCCAGTTAGAAAGAGTCATCTTTTAACAATCCATGATAAGGATAGACATAGAGGTAGACATAAACTAACATGAACAAAATAATTAAAAAGATATAACTATTTATAATTGAATGTCGACTTAGTCCTAAATAGAGCAGAGTGGAGGAAGCAGATTCATGTAGCCGACCTCATGTAGTTGGGAAAAGGCTTAGATAAGTTTGAGTTGAGTTGAATTTCAAAAAAGGGACTCAAATGAAGCATTGAGGCTGATAGAATCTTATGCCTCGGAAGGTGGTATGTATTAACTCAAAGTGCACACAATCACTCATGCGTGATCCAATATAGTAAGCTATACCTAGATTTCTCTTGGATTAGCGAATGAGTTTGAGCAATAAGGTTTGTCTGACTTTTTTTCTAAAGAAATCCAAGATTGCAAAATGCAAACATTTGAAAGTGATGCGTAAAAATTTTAAATAACAAACTATTTACACTCGAGGAAGGCACATTCAAAACTGTGTTATCAAAACTGTTATCTGAATGCATGTGCCCGGCTCCAAAACTCCACATCAAGTGTGCATCAGAGTCGAATGCAAATCAGACGCTTAAATTTGTGAATTTTTATGATTGCCACTTTTAAAGACTTTAGGATAGTTTAGCTTTTCCAACCATTAGAAATTAGTATTCATTCTTTTTAGTGATTAACCAAGGATATAGGTATTAAAATAACTTTGCTAATTGATGCATTTGTTATGTACTGAAGTTAATTAGAAAGTATGAATGAGAAACATTTACATTGAAAGACCTTCACAAACAATATCTTTCTAGTATTTGTTTTTCGTGTTTAAACAAACAGTATTAAAGATATAATTATACAATTCAGTTAAAATGATAATCTATTCTACATATCACCGTATCTCCTTTTTTGTCATTGTTGCTAAGTCAGGCACTTGGATATGTATTTGAATTCGATTCTCATATCTATGTCCATGCAACGCTTAAAATCAATTTATGTTGCAGGTTAGCTAAAAATGGAACACTAGACACAATCAATTGACAACAATTTTCCTCAAATTACAATATCATGTTCCTAGGATTTATTATAAAAGGAAAATAGAAGACAAATGAAGATATTTCCAGGACTACAGCAAGCCAGTTGTAATAGATAGGGCAATACCAACTGGCATTCATGTGATACATGCATGCTGCGAAGACTAATGAAGAATTATGTAAAGTATAAAGCTAGTTATGTCGTATAGAAAGTGGTAAAAGACAAGAATGCAAAGGATGCAACATAAATTGAAGGAAAATATAAAAATTGCATTTTTATGTAAATAAAATTAAAAAAAATTCATCTAAATTAAAATGTCTTGGTGATGGACATAGTAAATAAGAGTGCTTCACGGCATAGACTTTGATATATGAACAAGGAGGCAACACAGACCAAAGATAAACTTGATGAAGGCAATGCATTTGGAGTTTAGATGGTGTTTAATTTGCGATAATGTAATATATTATCAGGAATCTTATATTCTTACTAGTCTTATACTCAATAATCAAATTCTTAGAAATAGAAGATTGCCACGGTTAATTCATAATAACAAAATACAATAATCAGTTTACCCTATTTTTTGAATTTTATTTGAATTTGTTATAAATCTTTTTTATGTTTTAAGTAGCCCTCTCTTCTTTTTGCTAGAATATGAAATGTTCTCATAAAAATTAATATTCTTTGTAAACTAATTTTAGAAATATTATATATTTTAAGTATTATAAATATAATACTATTAAATGTCCCATTATATATATATTAACATATAATATATAAATATTTAGTAACATATTAATATAATAATTTAATATGCAAGGTCATAAATATTATATTCATTATATAAATATATAATAGTATTTAGGACAATAAATATATATTAATATTAAATTTAATATTAATATAAAATATTATATATTATATATTTAATGTTAAATAAAAAATAATATTAAATATTTTAATATTGTCTAGTGCAAATCAAATATATAATTAGATTAAATATTATTAAATATTTATATCTAAGTCAAAGAGTATAATTTAAGATTATCGGACTTTTGATAATTTTAGATACCCATCTTTCAAATGGGAATCGAATTATTATAATTTGTAGTGATCTTATATTACTAAGAATCAAATATTTTTCAAATTACCATGTCTAATTGCCAAGCATCATAATCTCAGATTACCTAGGTAAATTATCATGAACCATGGCCCCTTAAATCCTTCACTAATGTTGATCCTATATTTCGATGGGAACGGTTGGCCTACCATACATAGAGACTAAACCTCTATCAGCCTGGGTTTTATGGTTATTAACAAATACAAAGAAATAATTAAAAAAAATATAACTATTTGTAATTTGAATATTGATTTAGTCCTAAATAGAGCAGAGTGGAGGAAGCAGATTCATATAGCTGACCCCATGTAGTTGAAAAAAAGCTTAGATGAGTTAGTTGTATCTTGAGTTGAATTTTCTTTTTGTTAACTTAAAGTTGTGAAACTATGCTCAATACTTCTACCAACCCTTCTTGATTCAGATGCCACCATTGAGACCATCCTCTTGCTTGGTTGATAATCTTCATATTTGGCAAGGAATTTCATTAAAAGTTGAGATAAATATATAGCATCAAATCCTTTATCAGACGCAAGGTGATATCAAAATATTATGCCCATTATTAAATGCAAGTCCCTGTATTGAAAATATGGAGAAACTAATAAATACTATCCATTGACAGAAAGCAAAATAAAGTTTCGCATATAAAAAAAAGTACATACCACAAGAAAAACTCTATATGCAAAAATGTGAAGATGAATGCATCCAAATGGCAGCAAACATTCATGGAAGTACCATATTAGAACCAAACCAGAGAATGTAAATACACAAACATGAGAGAGAGAGAGAGAGAGAATCGACTACCCGTTGTTTCAGTATTCTTTCTCCAATTGAAGGCAAAAGGAGCATAGATGACGAACCAACAGTAGCCTTAACCCGTCCTAACAGTCTCTCAAGATCAGGAAGCTTGCGCAAGTACTCGGCTATGATGTAGATTACCCCTGAATGCTTCATTAGTCCCTCCACAATATTAAGCCTACCATTGATATCATCAATATTCTTTAGTGGATGGCATATCCACCTTCTTAAAAGCCGTTTACCAGATGCAGTTATACAGTGATCAAGATGTTTATATAATGTGCCTAGATTGATAAAAAAAAGAACCTGGTAAGGAACATTGAAAATCTACATTGCATCTGAGTAAAAAGATATTAGCTCTCAAAGCAAAGAAATCAACAGCGTAGGAAGTTCAAGCAAAGTTTGGGTTCTTACCTGACAGACCACCATCAGCATTATTGCTGAAGATCTCAAGATTCACAAGAGTCTGGCCATCCATCCTTAGGCAACTTTTATATACATGGTAGGGCAAAAGTTCCCCGTTACGTAGAGCATCATGCAGCTGATTTGAAACAGACCAAGCATCAGAATTTGTGAAAACCAACTAAAGAGCTATAAAAATCAAAATAGTGATAATTACATGTTATCCCTTCAGATTTCAGTAATTACAATGGCCGACTCCCATACAATGGATGAAAGTTTCTGTATGCATGACCCCAAAGTTTGACTCTTTGTCAATCCTATTATAAGCAAATGGATTCATCCCAATCACACCCTTAAAAAAAATTGCACAACATAAATAACCCTATGACCAGGAAAATGACAGGTTAAGGTGAAGAGATGGAAGCAAGATCATGATTTTTAAGTCACTTGAGACTGAGGATGCATACACACACCGACACACATTAGCATTAGTAAAGCACTAGAATGATAAGGTTTTGCCCAAAAAAGGAAAATGAAAGGAAAACAGAAGTTAAATTGACTATCAAATTGTAAAGCATCATCTTTTGAACCACTATCATGACCTATGGGTTTGTATAATGTAGGTAAAGAAAGGGGTTATATATAATTTTGCATTTCTGGGTCCATAGTAAAACGCTAACCTGGAAAAGTGAATAAAAGAAAAGAAATACCACCATACCCACCATTAGCCTAGACAAATGACAAATGAGTCCGCCAAGAGCACAGACAACAAGATCATGGTTTGCCAAACAATCAAATGCCAGAGACCATGACTTAGAAGATCCCCTGAAATATCCTTCAGAATCTACCAACTTTCTAACTTCAGAAGCGTCCAGAAAATCTATGCTTGGCATTGCAGGAGTCATTTGCATTTTAGTGGAACCTGCATTGTAAGAAAAACAGTATCATGACATGTTTTCCGTCAATGTTTAATTACTCAAAAACAATACCACACATCTGGACTATCTCATTCAGGTTAGGGAATTCTTCTGTGCCATCTGTCTCTGATGAAAGGCAGCATCACAAAATGTACTCCATTAAATAGTTCCCCACAAATTCACACAGGTTTTCATTAATCTTCCACTCTTCATCTTCTTTTTCCCTAACAAGCAAGGACCCAAGCCCATCCTTCAGCAGGCATACATTCTCATTGCTGTATATAATCAATGTCGATTGACCATCTACATTGACCATTAAATGGTACAAACTTACACCCTTCCACTGACATAGTTTTGTATAATCCAGCCCCTCTTAGTTCACAGCTCTTCAGTTCAACATTCAATAAACAGATTAAAGGAATTCTAAATGATATCAAAAGCACATGACAGAACACTTAGCCAACAAAAAAGGCTAATGCCAAATCTATAAGAAATAGAAAGTGGCTTCTCCACTTTTTCAAGGAGAATGACTTTAAAACTATTTGATAATATTAAGGTGCTGCCTGCTGAGGGAACTATTTTTTCATTCATTCATTCATATACATATATACACGGATGCATACTTTGATGCTATGAATATTTTCATAAGCTCAAGCTGATAAACCGTGGAAGCTCTCTCACCAAATGCATTTTGAGGAATTAAAGAACAAAGTAGAAGCAAGCAACAAAATCTGATAGATGATGTGCATCTTACTGGATACTGTCAAACATAAATTGTTTGTGAACTACACTATTTAAATGTCCAGCAAGGCAAAGAACTTCATAGAATATCACAGCTAAGCCAGATGGAGAAAGTAGATATGATACGACCTACATGAGTACATAAAAGCCCAAAAGAGTGGGCATCCTAAAACATCACGTGACAACCTCAAAATGATTTTCAGCATAAAGCAGATGAATTAGTTGAGAGATGTGGGTGCACCATGATGCTGACAACTGCAGCATTCTGGCCCAACCTTATCTGGAGATATGTGCTACCAGGAGAACCCATGCTTCAAGTTACAGATGGCAGCAGCAAGAAAAAGGTGACACATATTTGACAGCTTGTATAAAGAAGAAACAACATTTAAAATTCAGCAAGAAATTTATTTCATAACATTATCAAACTAGGACCAGTGTTTGCAAAGTTTCTCACATGCATGTTGTGAACCAAATGTAAAAACAATGTACATAAAAGCATTGTACAAAATATTCACAAATTAGAATGCCCCTCAGAGAACTTCTAGATTGCACACCAAAATGGAAGATCTTGTTTTCAAATTTAGACATCCATGTCAGATCCACAAACTAGGAAGGACAGGAGTCAAGGGTAACCAATTTCAGTTATAAAATAGAGATGACCCAACACAACCAGGCCTGATGGAAGCATTTTCAAGAGTGGGGAATTAGCCATGTAGCTTAAATGCAATACAAACAAAATTCGATACCAAAACCTGTTACGAAAGTCAGGTTTGGTCCAAATTCAAGAATTGAACCAATTTGGACTGGATTCTGTCATGTTCAGCTCCAACCCACTACAAGGCCGCAAGTACTTTATCAGAAAACATCTCAAGAATTTCTACCTTTGGAGTTGAGAGAATTGATAAGAACTCATGGAATTTTAATTCTCTGATTCATAATATTTAGTGTCATTATTTTAAAAAAGAATAATTGTGTTAGCGATTCTATGTATTTCAGTGAACCTGCTGAAGCATATTTGGTCAGTGCCCTGTGAGTTTCTCTGGAGAGCCCTGCAAGTAACGAAAATGATGAATTTTCAAACCTTGAACCCTAGTAACCCAAAGAGAAAACACTTGTGTTTATACCTGAGCTTTCATAGACAACTTCCCTTGGTGAAACCTGCAAAACTGGATCCATTAATGCAAGTTTGTTAGACCTAAGAAAAAGATAATAGGTGAAGAACAGAGCTTACTTGCATCAGCAGAGCCCCCAAAGCTGCCCGAGAATCATCATCAGATACAGAACCCACCCAGAATTTCAAGGCAGCAGAATCCAGAAAAGCAAATCCATATATTGTAGAACCATTCACTGAACTCTGCTTCCCCTAAATATTCAATCATAATACAACTAAAGATAGTTATGCCAATTAAAAGAAAAGCAGTTCCTTCTAAAATGAGTGATACTTTGCATTTAACCTCATGTAAACACTTTCTGAGTCCATACTTACACATATGTACATGTATCTATATGTATGTATGTATGTATTTCGTGCGAATAATCATAATCATATCATATTAGATTGAATAAGGAGCATTTAAGTGCTATAAACACTACCAGGGTCTGGTAAACTAATGACCAATGACAGCCAAATCTTAACACTGAAAGTGGAGGCCAACGTATGGAATGAGGGCGCAGCATTTAAAAGAAAGAACTGAAGCATGTTAGGACTTACATTCTGAGTGGTAAAATTCAGCTTAGTTACAAAGCACAAGTGATTGACAACAGAAATCCATTAAAGGGCTCACTGCAATAGGTCAGTACTCTACATAAGAAAAATTATAGGGCAAATTCGGTTATGTCGTTGTTTGCATGGTGTAATGTCTGATGGGCTGTTAAAGATGTTGTGGTCTCTGGAAAACTATCATAATTAAGCACTATACTTGATGCCATTGTAGGTAAAATATGTGGGAATTTGTGATGGAATTTAATGAATTCAACATACAACTGTATGATGATGGCAGAGCTCATGGTTAGCATGATGATAGAACTGTCAGTGATCTGTATTGTAGTTGTAAGTTGAGAGCATACTCAAGGGAACTGTGTGTGTTTGTTACAGCAGATACGTAAGGTTATGGGCTAGAAAGCACTTGGACCAGCATGTTTTCAAGGGAAAGTCGGGTAGAAGGGCTTACCACTTGAATTCAGTCACTGTCATACTCAAGGGATTGTTTGACAAATGCTTAGGCCTATGTTGAGTTTACAAGTTTCTTGCAATTAAGTTCCACTCTTGATATGGTTTTCTTTTTTCCTCATAATATAATGTTGTGTACATGCAGTTCAATTTGAACTCATTTCACTTCCTAAGATACAAACTGTCTATTACGAGATCATGAGTTATAGCAAAAGAAATAAAAACAAACCATTCACTACACTCCTATCTCAGGTCTTAAATCTCATGGGACAAAGACATCCAGTTTTTTCATCGGATAAGACCAAGGTTTTAAATCTCCTGGGACAAAGACATCCCAGTTTTTCCATGGGACAAAGGTATTCCAGCTTTTTATGGGATGAGACACAGTAGGGGTGGCAATCGTGTCATGTTGTATCGTGTCGGGTCATGTCATGTTTTGGTCGGGTTGAAAACACATCAACCCAAACACGACCTGTGAGTTAAACGGGTTAGTAATTTGGACACGAACACGACCTGACTCAAAACGATAACCTGACACGACATGTGACCCAAGAAGATGGAAGAAATAAAACCCGCATAAGATTTTATAATGGAAATGAGCCAGCGAAAGGAGGGTAGAGTCGAAGAGAGCGGTGGTGCAAGTAAAAAATTATCGTCATTTAAACTCTCTAAAATGTCATTAAACAGTCATTATTAGTATTTTATCATTTATAACGTAATTGCTTAAGAGTGAAGGAAGTTTCTCGGGAAAAAAGAGTAACGGCAGTTGCTTTTATTTTTCACTTTCTTTTCGTTAGAGGGGATTGTGATATTTGGACTCAATCGTCACAAAAGTTGCTCCCAAGACGTAGATTAGGTCAAATTGGTTGCATTGCTTGTTTGATCAATCTAATCAGATTAAAATATATAATTCATATAATCTAAATTTTGACTATTTAACCAGCTTCGTTTGGTAGAACCGTCAGCTTCGTTTGTTTGATCTAGAGCCCTCGGGTCATGGCAGCGTACGTGCGGGCGAAGCGGGTGACGGGTTCGGGTCAAAACAGGTCAGACGGGTTCGTGTCAACCCGATTAAATACGGGTCAATTTGGGTCAATTCGGGTTAAGCGGTTGAACCCGAACACGACCCATTTAAATTGTGTTGGCGGATCGTGTCATACACGGGTTTGTACCAAAAAATAGTCAACCCAAACCCATTTAATTCGTGTCGTGTTCGTATCGAGTTATCGTGTCGTATCAAAAATCACCCCTAAGACACAGGAGGGTGTCCCAATTTTTACGAAATAAAATATGGGGTGTATCCCAATTTTTTATGGAATGACACGCCTTGCATCTCATCCCAGTCTCAATCCCCAATCCAGTCAGGCATCCCAATACTAAAGTTCATATATATATATATATATATATATATATATATATAACTTTAGTGTTTTATTCAATTTTTTAATACATTTAAACTTTAAAAGTTATATCTTTACAATAAATTAGATCTATTTGAACTTGATACTATAATGTATTATGGCTAAGACCAGACAGAACAAAACGATTGAAATCAGCCCCAAAATCTCTCTGGAACGAGACATCTCAACCATCTTAGCCCTTGTCCTACCGAAACTTAAATCGCTAAACAAACCCCCACACCTTGTCCCATCCCATCCTGATCCCTAAATTGACAAAGTATCCCGAAACTTGTTTAGAATACTTTAAAAAAATTATTGTAAAGCTTTAGTATTTTATTTAATTTATAAATATATTTAAACTTTAAAAGTTATATTTTTGCAATAAATTAGATCTATTTAAACTTAATATTATAATGTATTATGGCCAAGATAAGACACGATGGGATAACCAAGATCGATCCCAAAATCTCTCTAAAACAAGATGAGATGGCACCAGTCCCATCGAGACTTGAATCACTACTATCCATAAACCAATTTTTTTAAGTTATTTATTGCACTCTTTGCCAGGCTTCCTTGCAATGACCTTTAGACGTGTGCTATCTTTTCCTATCTTTTCAAACTGCAAAATTCTTTATAATAAACCCTTTTATGGAATCCAAAAAACCATCCTAAGGCAATGTGAGTTGAATTTCAATTGCAAAAAACATTACCTCACATGTTAGTTGTCTAGCTATGTTATCATAATTTGCAGATCATGTTCAGTTTGAACCTTAGCTACTAGATTTAGGAGTGGGAGAGGTAGTGGTGGGCATGGGCCTAACTAGACTGCCAATGGTGAAAAGTATAGCCCGACGCATCAGGTCAGGCTAGGCCCAAACTCGGGCCGAATATGGCCAGCTCGATGGGACTCTCTAAGGGCAGAGGACCAACCTGGCTTGGCTCACTTTTTTATATTATAATTATATAATACATAAAATATATGTATGCTATGCTATTAAAATGAAAATTAGAAGGGTGGTAAGCACTTCTGCCTTTTAACCAGAAGGTTTTTGGTTTGATTCTTACCGATTTTTTAAAAAACCCAGGCCCAACCCTGGACTTATGAGCTAAAAAGTATGGCCCGAGACCTAAACTTTTCAGATCTACCCTAGGTAGTAGGTTAAATTTTTCAGGTCTACCCGGGTTGGGTAAGCTAGGAATGAACCATTACATTTGTTACCGTTACTAGGGGTTTGTAAAGCTAAGAAATTAGAAACACAGATGTAAATAGACTATCCTACCAATAGAAAAAGTACTTGGACAACTTATCAAGTATATTCATAAATAAAGTGTATAATAATGACGAAAAAGAACAAGCACCTCTTTCACAGCAAGAAGGTTAACCGCTTCTGGTCCTATGTTGCCATGAGCTACAGTGGATGGTGTTGAAATCTCAACTAACTTTCTTTGGATGACCTGAAAAATTCACATTGTGAACAAATCATAAGACGACTACAGCACCAAAATGTGCACCAGTTCCTTTTAAAGATCAAGCACAAAAGTTACGTGAAAGAACCAAAATAAAAAAAAGCTTGAAATATAACCAATGTTGTCAAAGGAGCACCTTAAGACCCAAAGCGCAAAGGGTTAGGCGCTTCTTATACCCTAAGATGTACCTAAGGAATAAGGTACCAAGTGTTGGGCACTTCTTATACCCTCAGCAAGATGCCTACATCTAAACGCATGTGAGGTGAAAAAGATGCACTTTTGATCTAATTGAGGCATAAAAAAAAATATGCCTTTTTAATAAGGTATATTTGTAATATATTTTTAAGTCTTATCATATTTATTATATTTTGTTAACTTTATGATGCACCATCTCAGACACAATTATTCCCTTAGAAAACAAAGAGATTAAACAACAAAAATTATATTATCATCTAAGAAAGAGAAGGAAAGATATCAAGGGACTACAAATTTCAATTGAAAAAGAGAAAACTTAGCTTACCATTGAGCTAATAGGATAAATATATTTTCCTTATGATTTTTTTAGTTTTCTTTCTAATACATGTTGTAAATCTTTTTATATAAATTATTCCATCATTTATTTCAAAAATAAGCCTTACTTTGCTCAAGCATACACCTACTCTTTGTGTCTTGCGCCTATGCTTCAACAGTCCTTTGCACTTAGGTGCACCTAGCGCTTTTAATAACGCTACTATTAACTCTGACAACTCCAATGGGCTGACTAGTTAAACTAGTTTTAGAGCCCAAGAATTGTCAAACCGTAAGTTACTACATAACAAGAATACAAATTGAAGCTCTTAATGAGTCACAAGTCACGAAATGGTTGAAAGTCTTTACTAAGAGTTACATGCATGAGATTATTATCTACATGACTAATGCAACGAATGATGATTGAGCCAGAAAAAAATGTTCATATTCCAAGTCCTAGCAATCTAAAGCAATAATGATACGTTGCCTCAACAACTTCACCATTTTCCCTTTCAGAAGGTTATAAACAGCAATGCTTCAAATGTAATATTTAAACTATCTTACATAGTTTATTGGAGTTCTTAGGTCACGTACAATAACTATAAAAGAGGTGAATCTATACAACCTAGGCACTTAAGGAGTCGAGTCATCTACAAAGTCAATAAGCTCTGCAACGAGAATACCCAGCTTGATTTTGGGAACTAAAGACGAGGGCTTGCAAGCTTCTGACAATGAATTGCATTGGTTTCAAGTTGCAACCCATCCAACACTTGCTCCTCAAGATTCGAATGAGCAGCCCAGGTGATATGGCATTAATTGAGAAATAGCATGATTGTATATGTAAACCCTCATGCTTTTAAAAATTTCTTATATCAGTGTGCTGACTAGCTTTATCAAAAACTTCCCTCCACCATGTGGCACAAAATTTCCACTACATTATAATCTTCCTCAATGGAATAATTTAATAGGGTTAGCAAGAGAGATCCAATGAACCATGACAATGAATCCTTGCACCAAAGAGGGATGCATCCAATAAGTTGAAGAAATACTTACAGAAGAACCCCCCCGAGCTTTGGCTTGGTCTGAGGTCTCAAGTTGCTCCATTCGTCCAACTTTATACCTATGATCATATTAACAGTTATGATCAACTGACAAAGAATAGAACACTAACACATATGAGCTAAGGAATACATGCAAGCGTAATGCCAACTCTCTTAATGCAAAGGGAAAACTCAGAAAAACAACTTTGAATGCTAACTTATTGGTAATTCATCAAGAAAAAAATTGCTGATACAAACAGGCAAGAAAATGGACCATCGCCATTTCTAGTTGTAATGATACAGTGAATTTAGAATTTTCTTTCATATTTTATATGCAGCACTTCTGGATCTCTATTTAGTCACCTACACACACCAGATTCGTTATTGCTAACCAGAATCCCTAAACCAATGATTTGCAGCCTCCATACTCAGGTGCCGGACATAAATGCCAGGCTTTTGGTAATAGAGGGCATGCCTCACTCCAACAAGACCCATTGGATTTCCACCTCTCACCACTCTTCAAAAGCTGCAGAGCATCCTTGCTCCACCTCCTGTCATTGCCATTACCACCAATGGATATGGCATCAATCGCGTTCCCTCCTTCCTAACCTGCAGCAGCTGTTAGCAAACAGCAAGCAACAGAGAGACTGAAGCAAGAACCAGACAGAAAAAAGGGAAGAAAGAGCTGAGAGGCAAGTCTTTTGTTATTTGTGCAATAACAGCATATTACAAAAACCATCAAAAAATAATCATAGGAATCTACCAAAGAAAATAAGCCAATCTGCCCTATTCAACACTAACAGCTGTGAGCAACACATTCATAAATAACATAGCACACGCACGTGCATATGAAAACACAAGCACATGCACATGCACACGTGCACACACGCACACAGACACGTGTGCACACATGAGCTTGACTAGGTTGCACTCAAAGAGGATCATTCAAATTCAATCATATCTAGATTTGGATGATGGGAACGCACATCAATGAGTCAAACTATTAAATATGACCTGCTACCTCTAAAACATTTGAACACCAAAAAATACTTGATTTGAAAGCCTCTTGCCCAAGCATCAAGAGTAAAACAAGATGTATGATTTCATGTTATTTCAACTATCCAATTTTTTGACCACTTAATGGATGGGCTTGGAGTCTTTGAATCACATGAGTTTTGACATTGAAACATTTTAGAGATAGCAGATCACATCTGACGGCTTGAATCATCAATGTAAGACCTCTATGGTCCGCATATAGATTTGATTGGATCTAACTACAATGTCCACTCGAGTATAGCCAAGTCGAGCTCTCTCTTTCTCATATACATACAAGCATATGCACATATATAGAGTGTGTGTGCTTGACTTAGCTACACACAAGTGGATCTCTAATCTAATTTGGATGATGAAGATCCTACATCAATGATATGAATTGTTTGAGGTAATTTGTCTCTAAAATACTTAAACAACAAAAATCATGTGATACAAAGACCCTTCTCCTATGTATTAAGTGGACAAAATTGAATAATTAGGCTAAAGGTCTCGGATGGCTTGAATCATTAATGTGGGGCCTCCATCAATCCATCTAGACCTGAACATATTTGAGTAGAAAACCATCTTAGTATAGCCAAGTCAAGCTCTATACGTATGCATGTACGTATATGTGTGTACACAAATATACGTACATATATATACATAATAGCCAACTCTATTTCCAATTTTAATTAACATTGGAGTAGTGACAGAAGCATAAACTGAACTGTAACAACTCTGAAGGTTACCGGTATTATGATCACCAACCCAAATGCACATGTTTGTTATATTTTATTGCACGGATGCTCTAAACAACAGTGAGATAACAAATGCAGAACACAAGAAAACCAATGCCCTCACCCCCGAGCAACGAGCTTCTGAACAGCATCATCGATCCCAGCCTCAGAAATGCCAACCTGTAAGAATGATAGGAGATTATGTGTTCCCAGCAATAACAAAGAATAACGAAACTGAAGCCACACAGTATTAGCGAAGACATACTGCTTATATTTTACTTTCATATTAGATATAAAAAGAAAAGCAGAAACATAAAGGATTAGATTTTAAGACCATAGCGTGCAACCCAATTTACTGATCAGGGGAA
The DNA here is from genome assembly GCA_900491605.1 of Calamus simplicifolius. NCBI lineage: Eukaryota > Viridiplantae > Streptophyta > Magnoliopsida > Arecales > Arecaceae > Calamus > Calamus simplicifolius. Next base: position 22,018 of record UESW01003294.1, on the reverse strand, counting down.
AGCTCATTTTTCAGCATAGAAAGGATGGTATCATGCCATATGGGAGACAGCATTATGTTCAAAATTAAGCTTGGTGCAAAACTCTATTTGTTGCTGTAAACACTAACTAATCCCAGTGAAGAAAGCAAGCATGGGTTGCATCATGCTATGGGCTCACACAAAGATACCAAGCCATGTATTGTCAATGGTTGTGCATCCTCAATAATTGTGTATCCCTATATAACAATCTGGATCCAAGTCACACTGGATCGTACAGTTGCTTATCAAATAATACATGTATACATAATATAGATACAGAGCATCATGATTTTTCTTTTAAAATGCCAACCATTTGAAGTATATGTTCTTTTTTCTCACAGAGGTAATTTTGCTGCAAAAAAGTGAATAATAATAAGTTGATGTTTGGAAATAGGTTAGCAAAAAAATAGAGGAGAAGAAAACATGGAATGCTGAGATGGATGGTGATTAGATAGCAATCTGGTGTCACATATAACACAGCACAAGAAACCCTCTTTATTGGATAACAGTTTTTGAAAACAAAAAAAAAAACATTAAATGCAAGATCATTTCAGGATTGCACCTTTCCAACCCTCTCTACACACACACATGAGTAGTTTATGACATAAAACATCAAAAGAACAGTGAGGGCCTGTTTGGATTAACTGTTAGCCAAGCTGTTGGCCAATAGCTATTTCACATAGCTTTTGACCAACAGCTGCCAACAGCCACTTAAAGAGAGAGAGAGAGGGGGGGCAGTATAATTTCTCAATTCCAGCCATAGCACTGCTCCGTACTGAGCAGTTTGGGTTGATGCATGATGACATGGGATGGTTCCACTTGGTTTGTATCAATTCAGTCTATATCGAATCAAACCTTAGTATTGTATTGATACAGGTACCTTGTTGGTACAGCACAGGTCAATATGACAAACCTTGTTGTTGATAGTGGTACAGGAAAAACAATTAACTCCATGTCTTTTCACATATGCAGAATAGCATATTTTGTTTTTTCATTTCTAGAATTACCAATGGACATCATTTCTACAAATGATTCAACATTAGTGAGTTTTTGAACAACCATAACCACATGTATAAGATTATTATGCAGTAATGCACATAATTTTCAGAAATGATCATCAACAAGAAACTTGAGAACAAGTACAACAACAACAATATCAAGGCCTTAATTTCAAACCAGCTGGGATTGACTGCATGACTCCTTTTTTTCTCTACTCTACTTGGTTTAAAGTCATGTTTTCTACAAAATATAAAGATATTAAATCTTTCTTTATCAAAACTTATGCATAAATCAAGAAAGGATATTGAGTCAAAAAGAGAAAACCTTTGACGCAAAAAAGTAACAAGCAATCTAAGACATAGCTTAGCAGGTGCCACAGTTGAATTCAAATGTATGGAGCAGATGGGAGTAATGGGACTGCCAATAACATGATGAAAATAGAAAATTAAAAAATAAATAAACTGCAATGGAACTACAAATAATATAGCTATGCTTGTGAAACACAACTAACAATGCCAGCTTACCTGTCTGCATTTACCCACACCACTCATAGTCATTTTCCAGTCAAGCTCCCTCTGGCCAATCTCAGCATCTAACTCATACAGCTCATAAAACTTGCCCTTAAATTTAGATGTAAAAGATTATGCTTCCATTAGAATGTTCCGAGAAACAATATGGCAATTTAATAAGAGCAGATAAACATGCCAGAAGACTTGCTAGCCTTTCAGAATAAGAAATCAAGTACTAGGGCAAGCAAAAGCATAGTTTAGGTGTCTATCAAGTGATGAGAATTGTAGAGCAGTCACACAGAGGCTATTAATGCTAGGAAAAGCAACAATTCTCACAAACTTTTTGACAGTAAATAAGAGGCTCCACACCAAAATAATTTCTTCTTCACTATTTTCTCTTCATAGTTCTACCATCAGTCTTTTCTCTTTCTTTTTTCTTTTTGTATGTGTTCAGCATGCCTATGGGTGGGCTCAAACATGGACCTTTTTTTTTAATTCATGCCTTAACTGAGATAGGGCATTTCCTCCAACACTTGTTCCTCAATGTTCACCTATACACATTAAGTTAAATAGGAAAAATTAAACACCTTGCTTAGAAAGCAAATATGCAATAACATAACAATGATGTATTGGTGCATCAAAGGATCATAAATTTGTGCTTGCAAATGTGAAAAAACAACAGCTATCCTAGAATATTTTGACAAAACCTCAGGGCATGTTTTTTAAAGCAGTTTTTTAAATGATTGAATATATCCACAATCAAAATTTAAGATGAACAACTTGGATATGTTCATCATGCAAAGCAGGGGGGCATGAGCCTAAATGCTGAAGAAACAAGCCCAAACCAGTACCAACTTTTCTAGGGTTAGTTTTTCTACTATAAGCAGGTCAAGTCGGGTTGTGCCCCTAAGAAATTCCTATAGGGTTTGGCTTGATCTGGCAATATTTTGGCCTGAGCTCAGGCCAGACCCGGCCGGATACCTTGGACTGCCTTTTTTACCCTCAGCCCCGCTCAAGCCCGGCCTGTGTCCACCCCTAATGCAGAGTACCCATCTAATCTTTAAGACAAATAGACCCTCACAAGCTACAAATGCCAGCATCACATGGTGTTTCTTTCTTTGGCGTTGAAACAGTAAAATCAGTAGTAGTTTGCTGTGAAGGAACTCAAACGTCCAATCTGTTGCTACGGTGAAAGCATGCCACAAATTTAGGATATAACCCTCTAATTTAAATGAGCAAACATCTAAATTAGATAATAAGCCAAGGGAACTCTAATTAGGACTGTTTTAGCAAATTGCAGGATTTAGAAAGCATATTTGGTGAAATTGATACTGGAACTTACAATTTTGAAGAAGAGGACAACATCCATATATTGGCATTTCACACTCCAGTACTGCTTTTGAGATGCTGACATTTTCTTTAATGCATCAGTGGAATGTGCAGTGTTCTCTTGTCATATAGTGGGTCATCTGGCCGTCTTCCATTTGCATCTTTAATAGAAGAAGGATTAAGCCAATCAAACTTGCTGGTCACACTTCTGTATACTTCACTCTGAGCCTTTTGTTCAATCACAGAATCTTGAATTGATTTGAACCTTTTGCTAGAGAACAAAAGAGGAGAATCATGTTTATTTTCACTATCACAAGGATCCTCCTGTACCCTCTTTAAACGAGGAACAAATGGCCGCATGGCTGGGGTTTCTGGCCCCAAGACATCTGAGTTCAGTTCAAAATGCAGAGACTCCACTCCACTGGAGTCACCTTTATGCATAGAGTAATAAGATTTTGAGCTTTCATGGGAAGGCGTCTCATTTTTCACATATCTATGATTTTCTTCACTGGTGTCAGATTTAAAATGAGAGCTAAGGGAACCACCGTCATCTTGGTTCCTGCAAATCACCAAGAAAGATTTTAGCATAAATTAATGGTAAGGATAGGCATGTGCCTGCATAAACGATATTTTAGCATAGATACACAAGTCTAGAGAGTTTTTTAAAAATTAAATTTACAAGAGATTCATAAAGGAGCAAGTAGTTCAGTTTCAGTGGTGGACCAACACAACCATATTTCCTGCACTTCTTTCATTCTCTAATTTATGAGAGTGAAAAATGCTCGCACAAAAAAAGGGTTAAACATTCAAGCCAAATTGTGATCACATACCCAAGAAATATAAATCTCCTTTGGAAGAAAAAAGAAACTGAGGGTTAAACAAAAACAGAAGCAAGCTGACCAGAACTAATAATCAGGTAGCAGAATATACCCATGCTACTTCATGATGGTGATGAGCATTAACATTCAGATTACACAAATGATTCAGTTCAGAACCAGAGTTTAGTTCTAAAATTGCAATTTTAAAATTTGTTAAGCGTCATTGTTTAATCTCCAAGTGTCTAGCCCCACCATACTTAACTATTTAATGCAAAAAGAGTACAAACTGGCATCATGGGTGCAAAGCAGCACCCATCAGCCAAGTTTTCCAGGTATCTTGGTTCTCCTAAATTTTATCCAACCTTCAACCTTCGCAGAGATAAACCAATATCTCAGTTCAATGATTCATCTCGCTGTAGGGCAAGATCAGTGTCAAAAATGCAGTCATTGTCGGAGACGAACTATTCAACTGAGAAGAGTCTGGTCGAAAACCAATATTTCATGTCTGTTTGCATGTGAAATTTTAACTAAAATATACAGTAAATCCAACAAAAAAGAAAAATCTGGTCAAAAGGACAAAAAACGCAATTAATGATGATTATCCATCCTTGTTAAATGGAGCAGAAAGAAATCATTTAGCTTTCTTATAGATCACTTCTCCAATAATGGAAGGGGTAACCCTAATTTCTCCTGGATTTCAACAGAACTGAATGCAGTCAAATAATGGGTTAAAGAAACACAGATAAGAATTCAAGCAAAAAAATAACGTAAATCTGCATTGAATCTTGGAGGTGGAACACATTTAAAGGACAGACAGCCAGACGGCTATGGAGGGACCTCTTAATATATCTGCATTCAAATGTTCCAACAGTCAGTGGAATGTTAAGGAGACAACAAACTGGAATCTCAATTCAGGCAAGGGTTGCAGCAAGTAAAAGTTATATTTGTGGTTGGTTTCAGATTTAAGCTTGGGCAAGGAACTGAAATAAGATTCTGGTACAACCCATAGATCAATAGCCAGCCTCTGGCGTATCTATTTCTTCAATTGCTGTAACTGCCTTCAATCCTGAAGCCAGAGTAGCTGACATGCAGCAGGAACAGGGTTGGCAGTTGCAATCTACCCAGGAATCTACAATGGATCTTGTAACAGGGGCCCGGTCCTTTTATGCTATGTTAAGAGAGCTAGAGAGCCATAGAGATGAAATCGAATGGAAGTGGGAGAAAAAAGTTGGTTCTCAACTAAGTCAACTTCAATATGATTAACTTCGATGGCATTGAATGCACCGTTGCTTCAGGCATTTGGAAGAACAAAGCCCCTGTCAAATTCACTATCCTCTACCGGGCTTTACACAGGAACACTGTCAACCTAAGACAACCTATGCCACGGAACCATACTGGTGAATACAGTTTGTGTATTATGTGAAAGCCAGGATGAGCTTCGTCTATTCTTAAACTTCATTTTGCCCAAGGGTCCCTGGACAGGTATATCTTGCATGGATTCTGAATCATAAGCGATGTTAGTTTAGATAACTGGTGTTGGTTAAGCTGGCCAACACGCCTATCTGTAACAAAGGCAACCTAGTGCAGAATCTTGTGATGGCAGCAAATAGCAATCATATGAAGCATATGGAGAGAGGAATGACAGGAATTTCAAAACAAAATTAATAATGAAGCTACTTGGCGCCAGGCTTGGTCTCTTGTTTCTGATTGGATCTCGATAGCCAAGAGGAGGTGATAACCCATGTGTTGAGAACTCTTCAGAGAAAGTGACGGTTGCTCCCCTCGTCTCCCTTCCCACTATCCCTCTCTCACCACCATCGCCAATCACTCATTATATGTTTGGTTTTTTAACTTATAATCGAAGCAAACAGATGAGGATAAAAACATCAAATAAGCTATGAAGGACGGAAAATAATTGAGAAGGTCCACAAGGGGATCACATAAAACCCTAGCTCGGTAAAAACATCATACCCCTTACTGGCGCTTTCCGATCTGTCTTCCCTGGCGAATTTATGCATGATGCTCGAGAATGGCCGCGCTGCATTCTTGTCATCGTCGTTGGTAGCCGGAACTCCCGCCGGGAAGATCGGACGGCGCAGCTTCTCGGCGGAGTGTCTGTGCCTCGGATGTCCGGCGAGGTTTCTTTCAAGAGCTTCTCCGCTACGGAGGAACTCCGACAAGGGTCTTGATTTGCCGCCTGCCGGCGGTAGAGAGTATCGGAATCCGAAGGAGGGCCGCCGGTTCGCTGGTTTTCCGGCGAGGGTTTATGAAGGAAGGAGAGAATGGACTTCTGGCGCCGCATCCTTCCTTTCTCGAGGACGGGGAGAATAGGAGGCGTGGGGCGGGAGAGGAGGAATTTCGGAAGGGGGAACCGGGCGGGAGCCTATGTATAGCGGATAGCGATCGAGGGTTTTGGCGGCAAACGAAACTGGGACGCGACATGACGAAATGGTCCCTCCCTCCCACGGCCATTAATAGGACTCGGGAGTCGGGACGCCTGATGATAGAACGAGCTCATGGCCCTCGATCTCATTGGCGAGATCACCAACGAGTTGGACGTTGCTCGCCAACGAAACTGCCGTGGACGGCTCAAGCCCAGCTTCAGCGCAAGCCAACATGGGAAAGGAAAAGCCTTACCGCACCGGAGGCGATGAAGCAAGCGCACCCATCTTCATAATTGAACGTATACCATATATGATGCAGCAAGAATTGTATCATGTTCAATTGATTAATACACATCTAATGTATGTACATATTAAAAAAAAATTAATTTTATTTTTAATATATATATGTTGCCGTCGGGATTCGTCCTCCGACTCGGGCGCGGTTGATCTTCAGGAGAGGGGTGCAGCGGACCTGCAAAAAAGGAAGCCCCACACGGAGGGACGCTGGGGGTGGTCCTCCGCGGAAGGCCCTCCGACGCTCAAGTCAGTGAGGAAGGAATCGGCGATCAACCAGACAATGGGGAGGTGGATCTCTCCGGGAGACCTCTCCAGGGGGTGGCCAATCGGAAGCTCTAGGAGGGGCAGAGCACCGACGAGCTGCCGGGAGAGAGGAGCGAACCCAGAGTTTTGTGTGCGTCAAGAGTCGCGTACCTGAGAGAATCTGTGAATTTGATACTTATAGACTGTCATCGGAATCTTGAGCGTCTTCTGGAAGGTCCAGAGGTTGTTACGATACGGAGGCAGACAGAATCAGGCCATCGTGGGGCCGTCAGGCTCCGTACTCGTTTGTTAAGGGATCGACGGCCGGGAGAGCTCCTTGACGCCTCGAGATCTGGTCAGGTAGGCGTGGGGTGGTTACAATAGGCTCTAGGCCACGTCCCGACATGATTCTTTGTCTAGGATGCCGCTCTGATAGGCAAGGACTCTCCCGCGTCAGGTTCCGCGGAGGTAAGTGTCAGGCTGCGAATCGCTTGATGGAACCGAGCTATAGAAGAGATCGAGCTACAGAAGAGACCGAGCTACAGGAGAGACCGAGCTACAGGAGCCCGGAGGAGGAAACCCGGAGGGGACCGAGCTAGGGAAGCCCGGAAGGGACCGAGCTACGGAAGAGACCGAGCTGTGGAAGCCCGGAAAGGACCGAGCCATGGAAGCCCGGAAGGGACCGAGCTATGGAAACCCGAAAGGACCGAGCTATGGAAGCCGGAAGGGACCGAGCTGTGGAAACCCGGAAGGGACCGAGCTATGGAAACCCGGAAGGAACCGAGCCATGGAAGCCCGAAAGGGACCGAGCTATGGAAGCCCGGAAGGAATCGAGCTATGGAAGCCCGGAAGGAACCGAGCTATGGAAGCCCGGAAGGAACCGAGCCATGGAAGCCCGAAGGAATCGAAGGGAGGGGGTTAGCCTTAACCGCCTCGCACGGATATTAACGCAATGATGATTTTACCCCTCAACAATATATATATTAAAAATAAAATCCGGTACTGATGCAGTCAGATCATCCTTCTTGAATATTCATGAGTGTTTGATCGCCTTCTCCGGCGAGTCCAGAATCTTCTGACAAGCTTCTCTCGTTCGGGAATTTGTAAAAAGTCTCAGGGACCGAAGATTACAATGAAAACCCTCCAATGCTCAAGTCAGTGCTCTGGACAACAGCCATGAACTTGAGAAAGTCCGAAAGAGCGAGAGAAAGGCTTAGAGAAGCACTCTCTATATGAACAAGAATGAGTATTTAGGAGTATTGTGTTGGTTATGAGTTACCTAGTCAAAGATCCCTCTTACCCTTTTTATTGATGCTCCTTGTCATCTAGCGTCACGTGGAGCCTTATGATGAATGATGACTTTGTGGACTGAATGTCATGATTGGTAAAATTTATCCCCTCCGATTTGAATGACCACATGCATATAGTCATGACTTTTTGGGTTCGTCCCATCGTTAGCCATGGATCACGTCCTCCCGTATATCATCGAGATGTCTATGAGACTTGAGATGTGGCCACTTGTCAGAGCAATTATGGTGGTGGAAACAATAGTAAAGCTTGTTTCTTAGTAGCATATCACAGCTGCAGGTCGTATTCCGTCAAATATTGGTGGCTGCATGGTTGATGGGTCAAGTCCCATCAGAGTGAGTGGCCACTCGATTCCGACTGTTACTGTAGGCTGTTGTAGGTTGGTAGGACTTAGGCAGCTGCCACGATATCTGCCAGATGTGTCCCCCACATCACTCGTTTATTGTCCTATGCGGGCAATGATGGAGCTAGGCACGTGGGCCACAGGCCATTGGTAGGCGACTGAAGGAGCTCCTGGATGCATGTAGCCTGTAGCTCACGATTACAAGCACGTAGCTTTTGGATCCATGCATGCGGGGCACGCTGAAGTCATGCGATAATGTAGACGCAGGGATCAGCAAGTTGGTGAAAGCTTTGAGAGCTTTGATACTTGGTCTTTGGCCAAGAGGCTAAGCAGAGTCCAGGATCGTTCATGGAAGGCTGGGACGGTCGGTCGAAGACTGGGATGGAGATCCGAGAGGCTGGAGTCGGCTTGGACGGAGCCAGAGAAGTTGGGGAGCTAGAGTCGCCTAAGGCCGAGTATGTAGAGGAGGATGCCTTGTAGGTTGGGGCCGCATTAGAGCGGGGCCACCTTGGAGCGGGGTTGTCTTGGAGCGGGGCTGCCTGGAAGCGGGGTCGTCTCAGAGCGGGGCTGCCTTAGAGCTGAGCCGCCTTGGATCTGAATGCAGTCATTATAGCCCATGGGATCAACTGGCCCCATCAGGCACCACTTGAAATTGACGGCAACAAATCAATATGCTTTGAAAAAACTCATTGTACGCCGCTTTTGCAATGATTCGTTCGTAAGTAGATTCATATTGAATAACTCACTTGTAGATTTTATATTGCAGACGTATAAATTTATATGTGAATGAATCATCGTGCTCCATTCAAATTATCTTGAATCAAAGGCGGTGTACAAAGTATTGTTGCGGATTTTGGTTCTTTGGTTTGGGGATGGCATGTGTTTGAATCCAGATGGCTTTCTCCCATCTTATTGGATATGTAAAATAGTCCTCGCACAACGATCATGAGGGGTAGTCCATGACCCTCCGACATCCAAGTCAATAAAATCCCCAAGAAAGTAAATGAGAGGAAAAGGTTGTTGAAGAAGGACGCTGTATAGAAGGTATTTGTAAAGTAATGACGTATGCTAGGGTTTTCTAGAACTTGAGAGCGTTAGGGCTTGAAAAGCATACCTAAAGAGTATTAGGACTTAGTATTTGTGTGTTATCGGAATGGTAAGTCGTTACCTGATTTTCTGGGCACATTTTGGATAGTTGACGATGAATAGGGCTGATATCCCATTGATCATAGAGAGGGTGCTATATCTTATCCCTATTTCAGTGTAGGAAGGTTCGTTTCGAGATCTGGATGATCAGTTCAATTTATTCTCCTCTGAAACGTCCAATGAGTTGGAACTAAATCATGTTTGAAAGATAGTTTGGCCTTGTTGAAGTTCAAAAATAGTCCAATTATGTTAAGGTACAAAAATGATTCAATCTATCTACGTTTAAAAATGACTCGATCTGTCGAGATATCAAGATAGCTGACAACAATGAGATAGCTTGATTTATTGAGGTTCGAGGATATTCGATAATATTGTTTTTCCTTTTTTTTTTAACTACGAAAAGTGAATTATTTATCAATGCAATGGTAAATAAGGTCCTTCATGCGTGCCAAATATGGAGACTGGAATCATTATGTTTTCCCTCAGTCCCCCCATGGGTAATCCTTCTTCTGGAAAGAGGTCTGTCGGCATGCACCGACTGTTCTGGACTGCATTTATTGGATGATTGGTGACGGTACCTCTGTGGATGTTGTTCAGGATGCTTGGATTGCAGACCTTCCCCTATCGCGATGGCCGACCTTTGTTTGCACTGATATCCCTAATGGAATGAGAGTCGGTGATTTAATATCTCAGGATCATTCTGCTTGGGTTTCCTCGTCGGTGTCTAGTCTCTTTGGGGGAGAGCTCTACCGTCGTGTTACTTCTGTTCCTCTCGTTCCGGGACCCGCTGCTGACATTAGGGTATGGAGGAGATCCTGTTTGTCTCAGGCTTCTATGAGGGACCTCTTGAATCTCTACAGGCCCTTGCCCCAGCAAGCTATGGATTTGGCTTGGATTTGGTGCCTTCCCATTCACCCTAGAGTGCGTCTCTTCATATGGAAGCTTGCTCGGAATGTTCTTCCTACATGTTCCCTGCTTTCCGGGATAGGTTTGAGCATTATGCCTACGTGCCCGGTGTGTGGCCTTGAGGAGGAGACAATGGATCATGCTATCTTTTTATGTATTAGAGCGAGACAGATTTAGCAGAGTTCATGCGAGTGCCCTTGGGCGCATGATTTTGATTCCCAGCGACTTTCCTTTCTTTGTCTGATCAGGCAGGATTCGCGGAGGGGCTACCATCAGTTGGTGCCAAGGTGGGCTTATACTGCATACCAGATATGGTTATCTCAGAATCAGCTTGTGTTCACTGACGAGATCGCTTCATCCCACCGGGTTGTCAGGTCTGCTGCCTCCTTATCCGCCGAGTATACTTTCATCAGAACACTCTTGATTTTGCCAGCCCTGGCCACTGGCTCTCCCATGCTGCTTCAGCAGCGCACCGGCGTACGGTATTTATCTCTTGGGAGCCCCCTCCTATAGGGTTTGTCAAAATCACTTTGATGGGAGTGTTCGAGGCAGATATGCAGGATCAGCTTTCGTGATTAGGGGGTCGGATGGCACGATGCTCGCGGCTGATGGATTTGGGCTTCTTGACTCTTCTGTTCCCCTTGCTGAATTGTATGCGGCATGGGCTGGTATTTCTTATGCCATTCGGAGCCTGGGTGTCCAAAGGCTTATTATTGAGGGAGACTCTGCTATGGTTATCAGTTGGTTCCGTCAGGAGTCTACTGACCCTCGGCCGTCCATCCCCTTGATCAGTGACATCCGATCTCTTCTCCAGGGCGCTGACAGCGCCCATATTCAGCATATATATAGGAAAGCCAACTCAGCTGCAGATTAGATTACCGCTAGAGTGGCATATCACTCTGGCTTTTGGAGTTGGAAGCCGGACAACCCTTGCCCTGTTATTCTTACCCAAATTTTGTATTCCGATATATCAGGTTTAACTCATCCTAAAATGATATGATTATCTTTATGTAAAAAAAATTAAGTTAAAAATTTTAAAATAATTTTTTTTTATGTATTATATTTTTCAATAGGTGTATAATAATTTTGCCTCGCATTGCTTTCCGTAGGCTCCATTCCGAACCCCGGCCAATTTATCCACGCCAAGCCTGCGGGATTCCCGCCGTCCGTTTAATATCCCAAGCTTCGAGAAATGAAACGCAAAACCGGCTACACCGGCGTTGGAAACCGCTTGTTATCTTTGTATCTTGAAACCGCGAGAACATTCCAGAGCCCCCTCCTTCTATAAAGCAAAACCCCTGTTGGATTCTTGCATTCCAAGTCTTTTCGCTCCTCGACCTTTCCTCTCTCTCTCGTTCTGTCTCTCTCTGTGAGAAACGTTCCGACCGATCAGTCCACGACGATGCCGATCCGAACCGTGGGGAATGTCACCCAGGACTGGGAGCCGGTGGTGCTGAACCGGCGAAAGCCGAAGGGCGCGGACCTTAAGGACCCCAAGGCCGTGAATCAGGCCATCCGGGCGGGGGCGGCGGTGGAGACGATGAAGAAATTCGACGGCGGGTCGAATAAAAAGGCGTCGACGGCGGGGCCGGTGGTGTACGCGCGGAAGCTGGACGAGATGACGGAGCCGGCGGGGTTCGAGCGGGTGGGGGCGGAGGTGCGGCAGGGCATCCAGAAGGCGCGGCTGGCCAAGAAGATGAGCCAGGCGGAGCTGGCCAAGAAAATCAACGAGCGGGTGCAGGTGGTGCAGGAGTATGAGAGCGGCAAGGCCGTGCCCAACCAGGCCGTGCTCGCCAAGATGGAGAGGGTCCTCGACGTCAAGCTCCGGGGAAAGATCCACAACAACAAGTGATGCCGATGTATACTTGCTATCTCGTAGGGGCGATTTTCGGGGAACAAAATGGTCTTTGTATATAGAATCATAGATCGAGGTAGTGGCGTTTATCGTGTGAATATTGCTCTGATCGTTGATCAGATTAAATAATCGTCTACCCGATCTGTTGGCTTTTGTTGTGAATTTGTTGCTATCTGCTCGAACCTTTGTAATAATTGCATCATTTTGTGATGGTGGATTTCTGAATCTTACCCATGTTTGGTTTATTAGAGGGGCTGTATGGCTTCTGTTCGTCGATTGCCTCGCCAATATAGACGTTATTAACTTGCTTGTAACATTCCGCTTCTATTCAACGTTTTAAGGAGTCCGCCTTCTCATCCAATAATTTCATGCCAGGGTGCGTTGGCATCGCTGCTCCGATTGCGGTGGGGCTCTCGGTCTGATCTCACGGGCCTTCGAAGTCTAATCGGTTTGCAATCCACCAATCAAATGGCTTTTTTGTTTTTTGTCCTCCAAACGGTGGCCTGGAATTCCCAATCCGAACCGAACGCGATTCAAACGTGGTCTCAAAGCAATCGCGAGGTTGCCTTGGACCAAAAAGTGAATGCCATGATCTCTAAAGCCCATGGAACCCTAATATCTTTCAATTTTATTTATTAAATATCCTTCTGTTCTCAAATTTTTATCAAAATTTATTTGGATTCATAAATTTTTTAAAGTATAAGAGTTTAGACGGTAAGAATCAAAATTTTAAATTTTTTAAAATAAATTAAACTGTAACAATCAAAAATTTAATGATCAAATTTTATAGTGCAAGTTTAAGTATGTTTTTGTTTTGTTTATTATTATTATTATTATTATTTATGGGTTTTTCATTTCCCAAAGTCTAAAAATTGGCATTGCTTACCATTAATGCTGGTGCTCCTAACATAAGCGCCCATTAATGCTGGTGAGCGCCTTCGGTTTTTATTTGAGCTGCATCATTCTTTTTTATTGGTCCATATATAACACCACATCCATTAACTTTATGATATCCCGACACCCTAGTTTTTATGTAAGTAAAAATATTAAGATAACTTTACGACATCCCGAAGAAAAACTTACGACACTTTTTACGACACGCATCCATTCAGAAAGCAGACATCATTTTAAACTTATATGTACACAAATTTTTTAAAAAAAAAAAGTTGTTTGTGCAAACATCTTTTTTTTTTGCTTTCTGAATGGATGTCTTAATTTTGCAATCTGAATGGATGTCTTAATTTTGCAACGTAAGTTTAAAATTTGGGTATGGTAAGATTTTTTTTGCTTTCTTAATGAGAGTCTATTAGCTCTTTTTGGAATTGTGTACAGACGAGTGGGTGTCGTAATTTCATAACTACAGTGTCGTAAGATTAAAACTAAGGTAGCGTAAGTATTTTTTGCTTTGTTAACAGTTGTCTTAGTTTTATAACTATGGTCTCGTAAGTTTAAAACTAGGGTGTCGTAAGGTTTTTTTTTGCTTTCTTAATAAGTGACTTAGTTTTAATGTGACGTGTATTAATACTAGCTATGCTACCAAATCACTTACGGTGAGCACCCGTGGGCGGAGATCTCCATAGGCCGTTGGAAATGTAGAGGGAGCGCCTTCTTCCTCCGGGAACCTGCAAAAAGCCCCGGACCAGTAGTTCCGGTGAGGACCCTCCGAAGCTCAAGTTAGTAGTTTGTAGAACATGAATTTAGTAATATAGTAGTGATTGAGAGAGGGTAGAGATTTCGTCCCCCCGCCTTGTAAGCTAGGGTCCTTTTTATACTTGTCGTTAGAGCCGCTGGGTCTCCCTTCTATTAGGATAAGCTTTATGAACGGCAGGCGGGTGCACTGTTACTGAATGGGGGTGCTGGGAATATCAGCGACTGTACAGTGTGTTGGTAATTGCCTGTGATTCCGATCGTAACAGGCGGGCTGGCCGTGCTGTGATTTGTGTTTCAAGAAGTCGGATCGAATCTGGGGTCGAGGCGAGATTGGAGCCAAGGCCGAGCCGAATCCGAGGCCGAGGCAGGACTGAAGCCGAGGCCAAGCCGAATCCGAGGCCGAGGCGAGACTAAAGCCGAGGCCGAGCCGAATCCGGGGCCGAGCTCTAAGCTAGCAGGGATTGTTTAAAAATTGTACGGGATGTTATCGTATCGTCTGATGGTGATTAGCCATATCAGATGCCCCTCCCACCCCCAAGATGGGTGAGCGTGCACCTACCATTGAAAAGGGGCATTTTATCATCCGGTGGCTAATCTTCAGGCGACACGTGTCAAGGGCCGTCCTCCCCTTAATGGTGCATCGGATGCTGCAACGCCATCATCTCGCCCGCCTCGATTGTTGGGATCGAGGAGGATTTCTCTCGGGGCCAGGCAGGCGTATCATTGCGGTGAGGTTATCGCCATCCTTTCGTTGGCAGGGGCCTTCGAGCCGTGCGCTCCGGGTGGTTGCCATAGTCGTCCCCAATGGGAAGCGAGCATGTAGCCGGAGCAAGCTTGGCGGGACGATTTTGAAAAGATAAGTCTATAAAAGGGGGGCGTTCTTGGCTCAAGCTGTCCTTACTGCTTTCGTTTTCGTCCCCATTCTGGTTTTACGCGAGCCTATTCATCTTCCATCCTCCCGAGCCCTTCGTCTTTGATTCTTCGTCTTCAAATCCTTCAGGTTAGTTCTACTCTCATGGCTTCTTCATCCCTTTCATACTCAATTTCCGATTCCGGGGGCTATTCCCCGATCTTCCTCGACAACCCTCTTCCTCTCCGACGCCCAGCTGGTCATCCTCTACGGAGGATGTCCCAACGGGGCAGTGGCGAGTGGTCGAGCGATTTCTCATCGAGAATCGCCCGGCCACCGGACGGGCCCCCGTCCGGCGCCGTTCGACCGTTGCCGGCCCCTCTCGTGCAGGGGAGTCTCCCGAGGGGACTGCCTTTGTGACGACGGCCCAGGAGATAATCAATCTTAGGGCTTGTTATTAGATTCCCACCGACCTTCGCCTATACCGGCCTCTTTCCGAGGATAGGGTAACCTCTTCTTACCCTGGTAGGGTCGCCCTCTACGAGTATTATTTTAAGGCTGGGCTCCGTATTCCCATTCATCCTTTCATACTTAACGTTTTAGATAGATATTCCTTGGCCTTGGCTCAATTGTTCCCAAATTCCATTCGGACCCTCGTAGGTTTCCTAGTGCCATGCCACATTCATGGGATAGAGGTTAGGATTTCTCTGTTCCGTTGCTTCTATACCCTTAGGAAACAATCGGGATGGTGGTCCTTCGCCCCTAGGCCCACTAGAACTCTCAAGTTGCATCTTTCTACTTCCGTTAAGGGATGGAAAAGTAGGTTATTTTTTGCCTAAATTGAGGGAGTGAAGACCGAGTGGGGAATCCCTGACACTGAGGCCAACAAAGACCCCAGAATTCTTCCAAGAGATCAAGAGGCGTTCGGGCAGTTGATTACTGCCGACGTCCCTCGATGCAACCGGCTGTTGGCCGAGGAGAATCTTCGGCTAGTAGGCCTTATTCCGGACGATGGTGAGCAGTAATAATATGCTTTTATCTTTTAGAAATATCTTAGAGCCGGAACCTATCTAGCCCAGTCGAGGCCCCAATTATATATAATAGTTACATAATATATTTAATATTATACATTTTATAAAACAACCAAAACTGGGTGGTTAAAGTTGTGCCCACTAACTCTCAGGTTTTATTCCTACTGCTTACCTGCAGGTGTTTTCATATTTATCAAATAGATTTTATATTAAAACACACATGCGTGCACACGCACGTATATTAATTATTGTGCTTTGTTTTTCTTAAATTTGAGCCCGATCCAAAATTTTAATGGGTTAAAAATTTTTGGAAAACTTTGGCCCAGCCAGATTTTTTTATCAAACTTTGGCTGGCCCATGGGACGTCTCCCGGCCCATTCCCACCCTAGGTACCAATTGGCAACAGTTAAGGCATTTAACCACCGCTCCGTAAGGCTCCTTTTTCGGTTAATGTTTTAGATCCTATTTGGATTTTTTTGGTTAATGTTTTAGATCCTATTTGGATCAGCTATGTCTTCGAGAAGATTGCCTACTAATTTTACAGATGTATTTTTTTTTTCCTTTTTCTTGTTTTTGTTTCCCAATGGCTTAGCTATATTTGTAGTCTTGTTGGGACGATTGCCTACCAATGTTCTCTTCCTCGTTGTTTGGAGGCATTAACAGCATGATATCATAGTCTTACAAATCCCAGCATCAGCATCCAAGCCTATGACTATTTGCACAGATCACGCTACGAACTTGAGCGGAAAAGCAACCTTATCTTGCAGGCTGAAAGCCCGGTCGTAGTTTCGCTCAGTGCGTGCGCGACTTAGCTTCGCATTCAAATAAATATTGAACAGCGACCATTGCTAGCTGCTAAAGAAAACATCAACTTAGAGAAGATGGCGCAAACTTAATCGGGCATAGCCTTTCTGCTGTCTGGCATCAGATTGTTCAACAAAAAAACCATCAGGAGCACTTGAACAAGTTAGAAGAGTCATTTCTGAAGCATGTCTCGACATACCCCGAAGCCCCAATTCAGACAACCAAGTAGATGAAGCAAAGAGACCAAAACACAAGCAAGCAAATGCATCAAAAGAAACTGGATTTCCCAAACAAAAGAAAGTAAATCCATCAGAATGTCAATAGATTCCTTCTTCCCGTAAACCACCTTCTAAAAACCGGATTTCGGATCACTAGTTCAAAATAGGAAGGATTTAAATATTAAAACACATATTCGATCACCAATGGAGAAACCCGACCCTCGCGCCTATCGAAGGCAAGAGACCAGATGAAAACGATAGCATTGAGACAAGCAAAGCTTCTATGTAACGTAAACCACATGATCACTCAAATGTTTTCATGCTGCAGGATTTGTGACACCCTCTGATTTTTCTGTGTCCATGTGCTCGGGGGCAGTGGGCGGTGCCTGACCACTTTCGTCAGCCATTTGCTCCCCGGATGAACCATCTCCTTGAGGCTGCTGCTCAGCGGCTTCAGGTTGTGCTGCTGTCTCAGCTGGAGGTGGGGTCTGAGGCTTGGCTGGAGGAGGCCTTGGTTTAGTCATTATTGGCTTGCAAAACCTGCGCAAGAAATGTTTGCAGTTAGCCAACAAACAAATGACGCACTTGAGATGCTACACTAACTTCTCTCATTTCAAAGCAATAGAGATCACAACCGCCAAATTCTAATTCAGAGTTCAACAACGTCAAAGGAGGATTCAGATGACCATTTCTAGATCAAGTTGCCAATGATTCCACTCCATCATGAGTCACAAAGGAACACTGTTTCATTAATAATTTTAATTTCAAACACATGGCTGCACGATCAACCTGACAAAATATAGTGGGGGCTGTTTGGTACTATTATTGTTTTTATTTTTTGTTTCTCTATAAATCAATGAAATACCACATGAAGATGGCATTTGCACAAAACAATTGCTATTTGTTGTCTTCATTTTTTTACCTCCTTTCCGCAGCAAAACAAATTCACTACAAACAAATCTAAAGACTTTTACAAACAATTTAAAAACACAAAGGGGTTTGGTCATAAAAATCCAGCCTAGTTCATCGCTTTTCCTTACCCAGCTTTTGAAGACAGAAACAGAAAACAAAAACAATACCAAATGAGCCCTAAATTATTACCTGTCCAGTGTTTCAGCTTTTCTCTTCACGTCTGCAGAAAGAAGAATAGGAGTGGCATGCTTGGGCAAAGCATCCTGCTGCTGCTTTTTCTCTCTTAACCAGTTTTCTGCTTCGGCACATTCATTAACAACCTAAAATAAATGATTAATAAATAAGCACATGGCCACAGAATTTCTACAAAATTTATATAAACAAATCTTAGCAGCCATTATTCCTATCAAATTCAGCTCAAGAACTGCAGGAGATATATTGCATGTATATGCCAGCTAGTGATGAAAGAGTATATTAAACAATTGGTTGATAAGTTCGTGTTACAGCATAAGTGATTCTGGAGATGATGTAAACTCTAGGTGAATGAGAATTTAACAACCAAAATCCCAGTTGAGTGTGCCCACTGACCAAAACATGCAAGGAGGGACACTGGATATCCATACATGGATGGCTCTAACAAAAGCACGGCAAACATTCCAAATTTGAAGGCTAAACAACTTTTAGACATTTTCTAATGGAATGTTGATAGCAAAAGACCACAATAGGGTAAAAAAAAAAGGTTAAACAATTTTTGGCAAACAGATCATAAACATAAACATTGCAAAAGATTGAAATCCAACATGGGTGTAACACAATACCTTCTGCTTATCTGCTATGTCAATGTGATCAAATTTAAGATCTTTGGACAAGGCAGCTTCTCTAAAACTGCTGATACAATAAACAAGTTGATCAATAGCTGGACCTCTCTCGGTCCACTCCTTGTACCGTTCTTCAATAGGGGTACCTTGCTGCATGCAGACAGCCCTTATTAGATGCACCTAACACCTGAGCCTGACACAACAAAAACCAAGAAAGCAGAATGACTTACCTTTTCGAGTTCCTCAAGCTTAGCAACATAAACACCCTTTGTTTCATCCTCGCCATCTTCATACAACCAATCCTCAACTTCCTGAAGCTTTGCAATGAATTCATCCTTCTCCATTGTTGTTACAAAATCCTGATACTTATCATAAAGCTGAAAACAAATATTAGACAGTACTGATGTCAGACCATGTAGATTAATAATGGCAACATAATATGAAAAGCTCTAGAATGGATGACATATACCTTGTTTCGCATGTCATAAACATATGCTTCCACAGCATTCTTTTTGTCTTTGGTTTCTTCCATTACCCTGTCCTGAAGAGCCATTTCAAACTCCCTCTCTACAGCTTTTTGCAAATCCTCGGTCGGCATTCCACCATAAATCAGTTCAGAAACTGGAACATTTGTTTTCTTCACCTTCTTTTTTGGAACCTCAACCTGAAAGACCAACATTATATGAGCAATTGATAATTTTTCAGATGTGCTTTGACATGCAAAAAAGGGATGCAATTTGAAGTTACAAGGGTTTCATGTAAAGTACATCTGAAAAACATATATATAGCACCCCACAAAGTTTATTACTGTTAGTGTCAGGTATTGTGGGTTTATTACTCTTACTGTCAGATATTGCAAAATCTATATTAGGGCAGTCAAATTACAACATCAGCTGGACAAACACGGAGAGAATCAGATACTGTGGGTTTATTACTGTTACTGTCAGATATTGCAAAATCTTCTATTAGGGCAGTCAAATTACAACATCTGTTGGACATACACAGGGAGAGAAACATATATATTGTAATGGTAGCATCGCATAGGAAGGGAAGAGACTAAACATATCTCAGATATCATCTTCATTTTTGTTAAGAACTAACACAATGAGCTCACTGAAGTCGGGCCATAAAAAACACATATTATAGCATAGCATAAGATATGCACAGAATTTCTATTTTTTCCCCCTGTAGGTAATTAAAGTTCCTAGAATTTACAAAGCATGAGTAGAAAACATCCACAAAATATCAATTGCTGGCCAATTCAATTCAATTACAAAGCTTTTAAGTCGTACAGGAAATATTAAAATATCTGACGTATATAAATAAATATGAGCATCAATGTGATACAATTTAATCATTGTCAGCTGTGGTTAAAGATCCTCAGAACATTTTTAGTTTTGCAACGTAAGAAAAGATTTAAGAGAAAGTGCAGAAAAGGCATGCATAGAATGTTGTCCGCTGATCACAACATAAAATAAAAGATTTATTTAAAAGAAAAGATATTGCTAAAATCCTGTTTAACTCTAAAATAAAAGATGAACAAATTGATAATATGCAAACGTCGTAAAAAGCTGATCTTTAATTTGTGAGAGTTTAAACAAATATATGAAAAGAAAAAATGTTATATGGTGTGCTATATTATTGTATAAAGCCCATACAAAGACAAACAATTAAAGATGCCCAAAAAAAAGGCCTACAAAGGTCAGTAAACATTTACAACAAAAATAACAAAATTGTTTTATACATCATGAAAACTTGGGAATTATTTATAACCATTATAAGCCCATGCAAAAATATAAACAATTAAAAACGCTCAGAAAAAAAAAAAAGCCTGCAAAGGTCAGTAAGTATCCCCAACCCAAATAACAAAATTTTTCTATATATCATGAAAAATTTGGGATATAACCATTGTAATCTAATAGATAGCCCGTATACAATTTAATTATCATAGATGATTTGCAAAGTCAATCAACCATTGATATTATTATCAATGGTTAGCATTCTACCTTTAAACTCAACCGGGAAGAAATAAGTACATTTTGTAATGCTAAGATCCTCTTATGTAATATACCAGAATTCTCAACATGCCTTACACCTGGATGTAGGTGGAGCTCAAGCATAGAATCAAAGGGGCAAATGAAGGGTATAATTCGAGAAAAGAATGGTGCTGAGCAAACTGAAGCCTTGCAGACAGAAGCATCAAGGGAATTCCAATTTAATATAGAAGATAACACAAAGGTGGACAGTCACTAACACGGATACATAATTATTGAATATGTGATCAAAGAAAGCCATGCATCACAAATCAAAGCTGAAGGCTCGAACTTCAACTAGAAGCGAAACTCTAAAGAAACTAGAATCTCACAAGATTATCAAAAGGACAACACGGAATCATCCATGATAAACAATCATGATTGCTTAACCAACTACCACTTCTCCCCCTTCCTATGGACCACAAGCTGCTTCTCACATGCATTGCATATGCCAATGTTACAACTTAGACTCTTATGCAGCTTTCCCATGAAAATTGATGATAAAAAACCGAAAGGATTCGGAATGTCAAAAGGGAGAACAGTAGAAAAATAGATGGCACACTAAGCAAGAAAGACCAAAGAGAAAAGCTTAGGAAAGTGTCATTCAGAAAAGACCAAGCTGCCACAAATATGACAAGGCACAATGTAAGAAAGCTCACAGAGGAAAGGCTACAAACTAAGACTAAAAATTAAAGAGCTCAACACAAACACTACAACAAAGAACTTTCCAGAATTTTCGGCTAGTTAAGTCAACAATCAACTTCTTTAGAAAAGCCTATGATTATCCTTAAAAAACAAGAAATATATGAAGCCCATCCCGGCCCTATAACCACAGAAATCCCTAGAATGGACTGGCTTTTTCCCAGCCAACTGACTTGAAAGTTGAAACCAGAGAACAGAAAAATAGTTCTGCCTGTTCAAAACTTGTAATAAGTGCAATTTTACCTTCAAAACTAGAAACTTATAATAA
The DNA here is from genome assembly GCA_900491605.1 of Calamus simplicifolius. Classification (NCBI taxonomy): domain Eukaryota; kingdom Viridiplantae; phylum Streptophyta; class Magnoliopsida; order Arecales; family Arecaceae; genus Calamus; species Calamus simplicifolius. Next base: position 577 of record UESW01003294.1, on the reverse strand, counting down.
GTACAATTCTATCTTCAAAACTAGAGGACAAAAAAACAGACTCCAACTAGGTATGCATACATGATTAATAATACAAATATGTCAATCCAAGTGTCAAAAAAAAAATGTTGCCTAATAAATGGGGTAAGGAAGTATAAAATAACTTATAGAGAGCAATATTCCAATCCAAGCTATAAGAATATTGAAAAAACAAGTAGCTGATGATTTTCAAACCTTGGCATCAGTTTCCATCTGCACAGGCTTTTCTTCACCCTCTGGCGCACCATTTTCAACACCAGCACCAGAGTTATCTTCTGTTCCAGTTTTACTATCCTGCATATTTACATCATTTTCATTTCTAGATGAGTCACTTGTTTCATCCATGTCCATCTTGGTAGCCTCCTGTGGTGGCTCCTTTGCAGCTGATACAGGAACTTCAACTTCTTCCTCCTCCAACATCTGCAGAACACAAAATTATGTTGTCAGAACATAGAGTCGAAGGAGGAAGAAGATACTAAATTGTAGATAATTTATGTATGACTTCTTGCAGACTTACAGTCGTTGACTCAATAGAAACAATCCCGTGAAGATTCAAACG
>UESW01003293.1:71259-94129 GCA_900491605.1 Calamus simplicifolius | reverse complement strand
GAGGCTCATTTTTGAGCACTTCTCGAGTCGACTCCCCGCATATCTCGAGTCGACCCTTGAAAGTTAGGTGTTTCTGGAATCGAGTGTTCGAGCCGACTCACGCAGTGCTCGAGCCGACTCCACGGAATCTGGACGCGATTTTTTCTGGATGCCACATCAGCTCTAACGGTAATATTTTTGAATAACGGCTATTTTTCTATTTCTAACGGCTATATCTTTGCAGAATCTATAAATAGAGGAGCCTTTTCAAATCAAAAAACAAAAAAAAAAAAGAAAAAGAGAGATTACTCTTATCCAAAAAGAGGGAAAAACAGAGCTTTATTGGAAAAATCTTCTAGTTCAAAATAGAGTGATTCAAAAGGAGTGAAATCAAAGAGGAAGTTTCGTCTGCTCCAGATCATCAATCCACAAGAGTCAAAAGAAAATCCAAAAGCTTTTCAAAGATCAAATCGAAGGATTTTCAACATTCAACAAAAGGAGAAAAAGCTTCATCTCAACTCCAAAGTTTTCAAACGGTCAAGAATCTTGCTGAGGCCTGATTCAATACTTCAAGAGGAGTTAAAGAGGAGAAGGAAGAAAGCCAAAGCCACAACCATCTGCAATCTTATCAGGCTTTTCTAACCCTTTTTATACTTTATTTGTATATTTGCTCAAGGGAGCGTTTCTATATTTAAACTCTGTTATTTTGGTTGTTTGCTGATTCAATCAGTGGATTGAATCAGTGGAGGTTATTATACCTCGTTGCAAGCCGGAGTGCTTGTGTTGGGTTAGTTGTGAGCCCGTGAAAAACAACGTGTAGGGTTTTGTGCTGGTGAGCCCGTGTAAAACCGGCTGGGTTCGTTGTGATCCCGGGAAAACAACAAGTTTGAGTTGTGAACTTGTAAAACAACTCGGCTGTAATCGAAGAGATTATAGTGTGGACCCAAGTGAATCTTGGGAGTGGACGTAGGTGTTGGTTGCACCGAACCACTATAAAATTATCTTGTGTTTGCCGTGCTATATTTTCTCTCTCTCTATCTCTCTTTATTATTTGCTTGTGTATTGATTAAAGTTAGCCTCTCACTTGCACATTTTGCTAACTAATCAACTAAAGTTAAAAAGACTTAAATTTTTAAGAACCCAATTCACCCCCCCCTCTTGGGTTGCCATCTGGGCCAACAGGGGGGGGGTTTTCCCGACCCCCCCTTCGTCTTCTCCGGCCACGGCCGCTGTCGTGGCCGGCCGTGGCATGGCCATGATGGCCAGGCCACACAAAAAAAAATTCTGTTTGGGGGGGGGGGGGTTCCCGACCCCCCCTTCGTCTTCTCCGGCCACAGCCGCCGTGGCCTGGCCACGGTGGCCAGGCCACAAAAAAATTTATGTTTGGGGGGGGGGGGTTTTCCCGACCCCCCCCTTCGTCTTCTCCGGCCATGGCCACGGCCATGGCCGTCTTCTCCGACCATGGTGGCCAGGCCACCAAAAAAAATTGACAGTTTGGGGAGGGGGTTTTCCCACCCCCCCCTTCATCTTCTACGGCCCCGGCCACGACCATGGCCCTCTTCTCTGGCCACGGCCGCTGCCGTGGCCGGCGGTGGCCAGGCCGCCAAAAAAAAAATATTAATGGGGGTTTTCCCCACCCCCCCTCTCATTCGTCCTCTTTGGCCATGGTCGCTGCCGTGGCCGGCCGTGGCCTGGGAAAAAAAAAAAGTTAGGGGGGACCCCCCCTCCCGTTCGTCTTCTCCGGCCACGGTGGCCAGACAAAAAAAATATAAAAAAAGGTAACAGCTAGGGGCTTTTCCCCCACCCCGGCCCCTTCAATTAAAAAAAATTAACACTCATAAAAAAAATTAACAAAAAAATTAGATTCTATCATATTTTATTATTTTTAAAAATATTTTCAAATAATTTGATGACAAATATAAAAAATCATAAATATATTTTTAAAACATGGGCAACTTAAATTTTTTTTAAAAAAAGTAACAGCTAGGGTTTTCCCGACCCCCCGGCCCCTTCAAAAAATTTTTTTTTTAACACTCATAAAAAAAAATTAACTAAAAATTAGATTCTATTATATTTTATTGTTATTAAAAATATTTTCAAATAATTTGATGACAAATATTAAAAAAAATGTGACCACTAATCTAATTTTTTATTAGATTAGTTATAAATTAATTAATTTATGTCATTAGTTGGAGCTCTTTGGATAGACTGATTATTATGTCTTGATTATGCAATAATATTTGTAATGCTAGATAGAAAGTCTTGTTGTATTATTATTTAATTTACAAAATATTTATGCAATAATTAATTTAAGCAAAATGTTTATGCAATAATATTTATGCATTTGTAGTTATTTATAATTATTATGTCTTGATTATTTACATTCTGCTTCAAATTGAATGATGCATTAAATTATGTAATGCTAGATAGAAAGTCTTGTTGTATTATTATTTAATTTGCAGCAACAAATTAGTAGTTTCAATTATTTATATTTTAGTCTTCACAAACATTTGTATTCGATACAATAATCTTAAGAAGTTAGTGACTATATATAGAACACTATTCCTATATATGTATAATGACAAGAAGTTAAGAATAACAAGCATAAGTTCGATTGTCTTCGGACTTCTATATTATTAATCACAACACTATAACCTTTAGACCCGTTTGAGAATTTGTAAGCCTTAGTCTTGCAAATTCTCAAATTATCCTGGTGGACAGTTTGAAAATATTTTTTTGCGATATGTTAGTCTGCTATTAATCATCGTTGGGTGAGATTGCGGTTTGTATTTGCTCATACGTTCTCCTAGTATGGCTTATATGCCACACATTAGAAGAACATATGGGGAAATGCTGCCAAAATTTCAACGTAACCGATCAATGAATTAATAACAGAATAACATATCAAAAAATATTCTTGAATGGGATAGGGCCTTACCTTTTAGACATGGAGTGAAGGTAGAATTAATTTAGGACACTTGAATGCTTGTGAAGTCTCATGATTAAACGGACCGCCTTGCGGCCTGACCCAAACTCAAGCCCTAGCATTAGCCAGGCATGAACCTGTGCCTCGGTCCTTGCTAGCACGCCAAGGATCGTAGCCGTGGCCGGGCCTTGCAGGGTAGGGACCTTAGTTGTCTAAAAAAATTGGTTCAGTTATAAATTATTTAAATGGTTATTATTAACCTAAGTTGTGTAAAAGAAATACTTTAGTTATATATTTAGTAATGCTAATATAGTTTTATAATATGGTTTCCTTTAATGGTTTACCAGAAATTGTATAAGTCAGTCAAAAATGAGCGAGGCTCGCTCGTGGATGTATGCAAGGATAAAAGATGGCTTGCTTAATCCAGATTTTCTGAATGGATTGGAAGAATTTATCGCATTTGCATGTAGCCAACCTGAATGGATGGATGGGCCTAGGATTAGATGCCCATGCAACTATCACAGGTGTCAGAATAAAGCCTACAGAGATATCGATACTGTTAAGGTGCATCTGTGTAAAAAGGGGTTTGTTCCTGATTACGATGTTTGATACTATCCCAGAGGAAATTCCGGCTGTTAAACCAACCGTATTGTTTCGTTGCGATTGGTTCGATCCGACAGTTCCTGTGGGCAAAAGGATTCATAACGACTACAATTTGGTTGAAGTGAACCATCGACGAAGATTGCAGAAATATGACCCATTCATCCTTGCATCCCAAGCTCAGCAAGTGTTTTACTGCGGATATCCAAGTTTGCGCAACGACAAGCGAGATTGGTGGGCTGTTTCTAAAATCGTCCCACGTTCAACAATCTTATTAGAGGAGAGTTCATCAAGTCAATCAGCCGAGTGCCCTGCATTTCAAGAGGATGAGATGGAAATGCATGCAATTGAGGACGACACAAGGGCTCCTGAAACATCACTTAGAGATCCAAATGGTGATGTCCAAGAAATTGCGGATGCAAATGTTCGGTTTCCTTCCGATGATAATGAAACTGAATCGCAGTCCGATACGCATCGGATGTTGAACCAACATTTCACGAAACAAATGACACCGATTAAACATAGAGGTTTTCTTAAATTCAATTTATTTTATAAGTGGTAAATTTTTACATAGTCAATCATTAATCGTAATTTAATTGCATGAATCTTTAGTATTTTCAGTATGACGGGCAGAGGTAGATCTACCGACGACATACGGAGTGAGCAGGGACGTAGCTCTGCTGCATCAGATCACATGAGCTTTGGAGATGGAGAGTTCGGATCTCCACACATCGCACAGCCTTCGATCTCTCCAGCAGTCGGCGGTGATCCTGCATTGGTATTACCATCCAGCCGATCGGCACATACCTCCGAGAGTTCTTCCACCATCGGCCGCACCGTACTTCGACTTGATGCTCATGGGCTGTAAGTATATACTAATTAAAAATATATGTTTATTTTTAAAGTCAATTACTTATAAACATGCATTTTTTTAACAGATTTATTAAGCAGCATCATGTATCCAGCCACATCAGCACCGTATTTCAGAGGCGTGCAGATCCCAGTGGCTACGATTGGCGCCACGTATCTCCAGCCACGAGGGAGTTTTATTTTTCTGAGTTTTAGGTAAACTTATTAAATACAATTTATCACTGATATAAAATTTCTTAATCTTAATAAATTCTGAAACTAACTATTTATTTTAATGCAGAAAAAGTTTACGTGGGACCCTGCCAGCCATGATGCCATTAGGGCAGCATGGGAGGCTCTGACGGGACGCCGATACTCCGACATGCTTCATCGTTGGAGGTCATCGGGTCAGCATCCTGCGCATGTGCCAGAGGGTATTTGGCACGAGTGGCAGCAGGCCTGGCAGTCCGATGGCTGGCGCAGGAGGTCCGCATCAGCCAGCACGAACCGCCGATCCGAGAAGGGCGGTCCTGGCACGGGTCTCTCCGCCATACTTCGGGCTCCATTTCGATTCAGGAGCACAGACGACGTATGGTAAGAAAACATAAATATTTTAATTACTAATTTAGTTATTTACAAATATTTGTATTAATATCAATTTTTTTATTGTTATAGTCTGAGCAGGAGGGCAGAGATCCTGGTGAGTTTCGTCTATTCAGGGCGACACACACCAGGAGGGACGGTTCCTGGGTCGACACGCGATCACGGGAGGTTGCGGTAAGAAATTAGATTTATGTAGTATCTGTTTAATTTCTAAAATTTTATTTGAGAAATTTATTAACTCATTTATTGTTGATTTTATAATTCAAAGACACGAGTCGAGGAGCTTCGCTCCCAGGCATCGCAGGTCGACTCCACTGATGGGGAGATGCCCGTCGAACTCTCAGCAGAGGAGAGTCGGCGTGTGTTTTTGGAGGCTGTTGGTGCCCAGCGCAAGACCGCAGGGTCTATGGTCTGGGCACTAGAGCTTCTGCATATTTTCCCCATCAGGCCTCCAGCTCGCGATTTTCTGGTGATATTCCTGCCGAGCGTTTAGACGACATTCGGAGATCTATTGCGGAGGAGGTTCGGTAGGACGTTCGTCAGGAGGTTCGGCAGGAGGTTCGGCAGGAGGTCGAGAATGAGTTCGAGCAGCGTATGCGAGGCCGGGATCAGGAGCTTGCAGATGTGCGAGATCAGATGCGTCATTTGCAGGATATGGTTAGCCGCTTGTCGCAGGGTCTCCAGCCTCCACGTGATCGCTCAGATTCTTGATGTATTTTTTTTCTTTTTTTATGTTGTACATGAAAACTTCAAAATTTTAATATATGAATTATTTTTGAAAATTGATTATTGTTTGGATGAGTGAAGAATGTTTCTATCAATATTTAAATTTAACGAAATTGTATTAACCGTTTTAATTTTTTATATTTTATATTTTTAAAAAAATTTAATTTGCGATGCATTAGCGACTGAAATTGCATCGCTAATATTTTAAAATATTATTATTAAATATTGCGATGCAATGACCTGGCATCGTAATAATTTTAAAAAAAATTTAATAGCGACGCATTAGCGACTCAAATTGCGTCGCTATTATATCTAAACTATTTTTAATAAATATTGCAACGCAATGACCTTGAGTCGTAATATTTTAAAAAAAATTTATTTACGACGCATTAGCGACTCAAATTGTGTCGCTATTATATCAAAAATATTATTATTAAATATTGCAATGCAACTAAATATGTCATAATATTGTGACGCAATTGAATGCGTTGCAATATTTAATAATAATTTTAAATATTAAAAATTAATTTTAAATTTAGCGATGCATTTGATGCGTCGCAATATTGCGACGCATTGTTGCATCGCAGAGAGTCAATATTGCGATGCAATTGCGACAAATGGATATTATGACGGATATCTGAGCGACGCCGTCATTACGTTGCTATTGCGTCACAATAGCATGTTTAGCGATGCAATTACGCCGCATTTGGGCATCGCAATATTTTTTCCCCTTGTGGTGATTGGATGTTGGTGTCTTTGATTAAGAACGGATATGTTATATTATTCGGAAAGATATCGATAACTTTTACTCGATGGAGGAGATTAGTTGTAGTTGTATTGTGCTATATATGAGGTATAAGATATTTTTATATTTTTTTGCGTTTCATATGCAATCACTAGATGTTACAAGTTTCTAATAATAACCGTGGGATTAAATAATTTAATTTGTGTAGCTATTTGTACAACCAACTCAAGAAATCAAAACTACTCAACATGTATGGCTTCGTAGACCCTGCACAGATCTCTATATACTCTGGATCAGCTGGAGTACAATCAGATTTTATTGCTAAAAGATTAGAGCATTGTAAAATGGATCAATTGTTTCTAGCTCCTTATAACTCTAGATAAGTAGTTTTTTAATGAAAATTGATACTTTTGATATTATGTTAATTATTGTTATTATGTTTATAAAGGAATCACTGGTCCTTGGTGGTTATTGACCCTCATGGGGACAAAGTATATTTTTATGATTCTATTGGACGTTCAATTGGAAAAAAATTGAAAGGTGTTATTAATACGTATGTATTTATTTTTTTAATTTTATAGTAATTTTTCTGGGTTATATCATTTGAGTCTCACACTATTATTATACTTTGCTATATCAGTGCACTTAAAATATACAACGCTAAAGCTGAACGAGTTGCAAGAAAAACACTCACTTGTGAGTCAGTTAAGGTATATTGACTTGCACATTCTTTTTATAATTTATAAAATCAGATCTTATTTGTTTAAGTCTTATAAAAACTTTTAAATTCATCTTTCAAGTATCCTAAGCAACCATCAGGTGTTGAATGTGGTTATTATGTCATCATGTATATGAAGGAGATCATTGAGAATCATATCATTTCAATTGATGAAAAGGTAGGTTATTATTGCATACATGATTCATATATAAGTAGTACTTTTTATGGTTTTAGATTTTTATGTCATGTCATTTAGTGCTCTTTTCTGAGTAACTTATGTGTATATATGCAGTTTGTTGAGAAGAAAACTTATAAATAAGAAGAGATCGACATTATGCGTGAAGAATGGGTCGAGTACTTGCAAGGTTTCATTTGAAGAAAATTGGCACTAAATGTTGAAAATGTATTGAAGAACATTGGATATTAAAAATGTATTGAAGAACATTGGATATTTTAATTCAATGTATTTGAGATTTTTTAGAATATGTTAGTATGATGACAATGTTGGATATTTTAATTCAATATTTTTAGAATTTTTTTGGAATTAAAAGTATATGTTTGCATGACAGGATTGGATATTATACTACATTTTTAATATCAAAACGTAGTCTAAATGTACATAATAGACTACATTTTCTGATGAAAACATAGTCTAAATATATTTAAAGACTTCATTTGTTTGCCTTTTAACTACAATTTCTGATAAAAACGTAGTCTAAATGTATTTAAAGACTACGATTTTTTGACCTTTAACTATAATTTCTGATAAAAATAGTCTAAATGTATATAAAGACTACATTTTTTTTGACTTTTAACTATAATTTTTGATAAAAATATAGTCTAAATATATTTAAAGACTACGTTTTTTTTTTACTTTTAACTACATCTAAAAACGTAGTCTAAACCAGGGACTTTTAACTATGCTCAAATATTTTAGACTACACTCAAAAAGACTACGTGTTTTAAAATACTTTTAACCGTGGTTTATATATAAAGACTATATTTTTTAGACGTAGTCTAATTAAATTTCTGTAGTAGTGTTAGCTGAATTGTTGACAAGTTATTGAGTAATTTTAGTTTTGATTCAAGAATATTTAGTATTTCTAATGTGATATAAGAACTCTGTCATGATACTTTAATTATTGTTATTAACATTATATTTGAATTTGATTAGTTTGATTTTAATGGATAATTAGTCTATTTCTAGTTGAATTTAATTGATTATATCATCTTATTTTGAGTATGACGCCTTGTATATTGTGGGATTTAATCCTACATATATATAGTTGGTTGTTACATCCTATGATGCATTCCAAGGTCTAGGGTGTGATGCTGGACATATGAACATCCATTAGGTATTATAATATAGGTAATGTTAGTCTCTAACTTGAATAACATCCAACCCCGCACTCAATGAAAAAACATAGCTTCAGTATCTCTATTTAGAGGGCCATCATGCTCCCAACCCAAAGATAGATGCAGGATATAACAATTTTCTGCATAAGCATGTAAATAAATCTCATAGCATCAAAAACATCTTACAAAAATAAACAATCAATTAGATTTAACTAATATCAATAAATTAATTATTCATTGAATTAAATTAAATAAGTTTGGCCATAATGCTAATAACTAAAAGACTCAAGAACTCTTAGTGTTTTTTATTTTAGAATCCTATGTTGATCTTTTAGTTATTGGCTTTACGTTGAACTTGTTTAGTTTAATTCAAAGGATAATTACTTTATTGATATTAGTTAAAACTAATTAATTATGTGTTTTTGTAAGATGTCTTGCATGTCATAAGATTTATTTTTACATATGTGCAGCAGATTGTTATGTCCTAAATCTACCCTTAGGTAGTGTTTGAAATAGGGAATAAGAGGGGATATCCAGGTCCCCTCTTATTCCCAAAAGCTATAACTATAAGGTATAGCAGGGAATAAAGTTAACCAAGGGATAATCCATAGTTAACCATGGGTTATCCCCTCAATTTATTCTCTAGAAAATGCAAGAATAGCTGGTTATCCCTCCAAATAAAAGTAAAAAAAAGTTATCCTATGGATTTACCTTTTTGCATTTGATATGATCAATGGGATAGCCAAGGGATATCCTTAGGGATAGCCAGGGGATAAACTCTATCCCGTATACTTATCCATGGATAATATTTTTTCTATCAAACACTAACTTAGGTTTGGGGTGTGACAATCCTCTAAGAGATATTGAAGCTATGTTTTTTCATTAAGTGTAGGGTTGGGATGCTATTCAGTTGGAGGCCATTATTACCTAAATTTATAATACCCAATAGATGGTCAATTGTATATTTTCATGCCTCAAACCCCAAAGTATATTACACTTTGCATATACATAGAATTAAATATCATGATATGTAAGGCGTCCAACGCAAAATAAGATCACATAATCAATTAAATTCAATTGCTAATAAACTAATTATCTATTGAATCAACTAATGAAAATGAGATATAACATCAATAACAATAACTAAAAGATCATTGTAGGATTCTAATATTACATTAGAAATAGTAAGTATTTTTGAATCAAAACCAATTTAACTCAATGTCTAGTCAGTAATTCAACTAAACATTTGGACCAACTTCTATCCGAATCCCTTCTTATGCCTCTATATCTGAAACAAAAATGATAAAAAATACTATGATCAAACACTCAGTAAGTAAACCATAACCATAATTAGAAGGATCAAGTAAGTATCGTGAATCAATTTTAAAATACATGTGCTTTATCTAATATATTTATGAATGCTTTCAATAGTAAACAATGCATGACATTGAAATTTACAAAACCAGTTTTCACATTGATAAAACTTGGATTTGCATTTTAAGTCTATGATAATAACTCTATAGTCGATAAACCATGGCTACACATAATCCCTATAACGGAGTTAGTTCTTCGCATATAACCTAACAAAGGTGGGTCAAAAATAGTTCATTGCATATTTTGCCTATAGAGGAAGGTCCTAATATCACTAGCATTAATATAAGCCTCAAACAAAAGGGATAATATGTCATTGATCATCATGTCATAAATCATTGTTTGACTGAGAGTTTATAGTATATAGTTATACATATCACAACTTATTTCATATACAAATAGTTCACAATTTACTCATAATTTTTAATAATAGATTCAGAAGCAAATCTCAATATGATTAATAATTTTCATTAGAAAAATTAATAAGGAACATATGTAAAATAGCATAGCATAGTTACTCAATCCAAATTTTCCAAAAAAAATATGTAAGAATTTTATAAACTTGTAATTCAACATTTTATTTCATAAAATCTTATTAAATATACCTATTGCATAACATATATAACTATATAATTTTGAATTTAAATACTAAGCACAATAAATTTTTTTTAAAAAAGTATAATTTAGCAAATATGATAATTCAAACATATAAATTTTTAAAATACAATAATATTTGAAAGATTTATCTAATCTAAGAATTTCATATAAATAATTAAAATACTTATAAATTCAAAAATTTAAATTTTTAATAATTTTAAAAAATACTCTAATTGTCATCGGACTATTTATCTTGACTTGTTCCATATAGTCAGATCAAAATTGGATCTCCAACCCATCTACATTGATCAACTAAATATTATAATCTAATTCTATTAAGATCAAAATTTAAGTTTCAAGGCATTAGAACTTAATCAATTAATTACCTATAATTTGAGTTTTAAAGCAGTTAGCATCCTCGCCCAACCGGAATAGGGGATAGGAGTCACAAGAGAGACACCGGCTAGGATGACATGGGGTCGCCATGTCCGATGAGTAATGGCGCGCGGTGGCCTAATGGGGCCCAACTTCAGCCATGAATTCACCCCTAAACGGAGCTATCTTTTATTTTTTTTTCAAACTTTGCCATAGAATCTCTTATGAATGAACCCAAAATGATTTCTCTGTGGACCAGACTTGTGCATAGAAGCTTGTGCAGTCACTTACAAAAAAAATCCCATGAACTCAATCTAAATAAAAGTCTTTTTCCAGTACATTTCTCTATAAGAACCATGGCACATCGACCAAAAGCAGCAGTAGTTATTTCAGTAAAATCTCAGAGAAACCAGAGGCTCAGAGCTATAACTCGGCTGCTTCTTATTCATGCCCATTTTATCTCATTGCTGGCAGCAATGATTTGGTCCCAAGTATCTTTCATCTGAAAAAATGTTTCCCACAAATGACCGCTATCCATTTCCATTACAAGAGTTATTTATTGAGTCATCACGACTGTTCATTCATGGCAGTAATTCATACAAAAGTAGGCAAGAAATAGAAAGTGAAAAGTTTCAGTGATGGATGATCATGCTAACAAAGCTCAGATTTTATCCCACATCACCTCTCCTGACATAAAATTCCCTGTGAGGAATTGAGCCAATTTGCTGCGTTTAACAGTGATGATCTTACATCAGATGAAGGTAATTATGTTCACGATGGAATTATACAAAATAGGACAAATCATCTGATCTATCCATAACAATCCCATCTGTCGTAACTTCTCTCCAGCAAATTAATTGACCTTCTAATGGATCATTAAGCAATGATCAAGATTCATATATCACATCCTATTATTCTCTTTCACTTTTTTCCCTAATGAGCAGACTACTCTTTTTTTTGTCTCTATTATTTTCTTACATTCAAGCACGAGTAGGGAACATAATAAGAGTTATGGTTCTTGTCTGTTCGCCTTCCTTCTTTTAAATATCTTCTGTGACTTATCAAAAATAGCCTTGCCTGAAGCCATGCATTTCCTTCACAAATGCATCCATCCTGAGCCAGCCTTTCTCAAATGCAATATTATCGATCCACCAAATCATGTCTAATTATTAAAATCAATATAATGCTAACTCATCATCAATGAGCAGGTACCATCACTTTCTTAATTTTTGCTTTTATATTTGAGTTTTCTTTAACTCTAAATTTTTTAGCTCCCGCTGCAATTTACAAACTAAATATTTTAAATATTAGAATTTTATTTTAATATAAGAATTTTTTGCCCTTCAAATTCAGTTTGGACTAATGCGCATCCCTACAAATTTGAGTTCCATAATCAAGGATGATAAATAGGCTATTATCAAGGGTGGGAAAAACATGAGATGGACCAGGCCTATATGATAATCATGCTCGACATCTAAGTTTTAGCATATTAGCTAGTAGCTTAACAAGTCAAGAAACGAGGATCCAGTTTAAGCTTGGGTAACGCTATAGCTATTAAGTTATGGCAGGTCCAATTACACCCCGCAAATAAATTGGTGGGGCGGTTGGGGGATGAGGTTATGGAGACAATAAGTGGTGGACCATGTGGTCACAGTCTATAACAAATACCTTACAAGATAGATGAGAGGAGACTCATTGTTGGGCCCTCTTGACTCCAAGAGAGAGAAAGAAAAAAAGGACTTTTGATTGGCAAGGATTTTGGTGTGGTATTGGTTTTCCTCATTATTTTATCTCTCAATGTTCTAATAGGTAGGAGTTCCACCAAACCCCCAATAAATTTTTATTGCATATCAATCAAAGAACTTTAAATATGATGAGCAGAAACTCCCATCATGAATATCAATAACTATGCAGTTAGACAAAAAAAAAAAAAGAGAAAAAAAGAGAAGAAGATATGCATGAACACCACCCAGGACCAACATTAATGATGGGAATACAATACGACAATATGATAAATTGTAACAAATATTGATGGGGCCAGTTGACCCCATGAAAAATAAAATTTTTTGGATGGCCCCAAAGGCCGACGGCTCCAAGACCGACAGCCCCAAAGGCCGACGGCCCCAAAGGCCGACGACCGACGGCCCCAAGGCCGACACCTCCAAGACCGACGGCCCCAAAGGCCGACACCCGACGGCCCCAAAGGTCGACATCTCTAAGACCGACGGCCCCAAAGGCCGACACCCGACGGCCTCAAAGGCCGACGGCTCCAAGACCGACGGCCCCAAAGGCCGACATCTCCAAGACCGACAGCCCCAAAGGCCGACACCCGACGGCCCCAAAGGCCGACATCTCTAAGACCGACGCCCCAAAGGCCGACGGCTCCAAGACCGACAGCCCCAAAGGCCGACATCTCCAAGACCGACGGCCCCAAAGGCCGACATCTCCAAGACCGACGGCCCCAAAGGCCGACACTCGACAGCCCCAAAGGCCGACATCTCCAAGACCGATGGCGCAAAGGCTGACACCCGACGGCCCCAAAGGCCGATGGCTCCAAGACCGACAGCCCCAAAGGCCAACATCTCCAAGACCGACGGCCCCAAAGGCCGACACCCGATGGCTCTAAAGGCCGACGACTACAAGACCGACGGCCCCAAAGGCCAACACCCGACGGCCCCAAAGGCCGACACCCGATGGCCCCAAAGGCTGACACCCGACGGCCCCAAAGGCCAATATCTCCAAGACCGATGGCCCCAAAGGCCGACACCCGACGACCCCAAAGGCCAATGGCTTAAGACCGACGGCCCCAAAGGCCGACACCCGATACCCGACGGCCCCAAAGGCCGACACCCGACGGCCCCAAAGGCCGACATCTCCAAGATCGACGGCCCTAAAGGCCGACATCCGATGGCCCCAAAGGCCGACGGCTCCAAGACCGACGGCCCCAAAGGCCGACAACCGATGACCGACGGCCCCAAAGGCCAACATCTCCAAGACCAACGGCCCAAAGGCCGATGGCTCCAAGACCGACAGCCCCAAAGGCCGACACCCGACACCCGATAGCCCCAAAAGCCGACATCTTCAAGCCCGACGGCCCCAAAGACCGATGGCTCCAAGCCCGACGGCCCCAAAGACCAACGGCCTCAAAGGCCGACAGCTCCAAAGGTCGACGCCTCCAAGATCGACGTCCCGGAACTTCCCAAGCGACCCTGGCACTTCCAAGTTAGGCGGCCCCAGCACTTCCCATCCGGCCCATGCATGTCCAAGCTAGTCGGCCCTCGCACTTCCCAGGCAGCCCCGGCACCTCCTAGCCGGCCCTGCGTGTCCAAGCTAGGCGGCCCCGGCACTTCCCAGATGGCCCTGGCACTTCCATGCTAGGCAGCCCCGGCACTTCCCAGCCAGCCCGGCACCTCCAAGCTAGTCGGCCCCGGCACTTCCCAGGCGGCCCCGGCACTTCCAAGCTAGGCGGCCCCGGCACTTCCCAGCTGGCCACGATGTGTCCACGCTAGGCAGCCTGGCACCTCCCAGGTGGCCCCGGCACCTTCCTAGCCAGCCCCTACTTCTCCAAGCAAGTTGGCCCGACACTTCCTCTGCATCTTCAGTCCCGCCGAGTTGGCCAAGGCCATCCCCGGCCAGCCCGACTCGGCCCCGGCATCTCCAATTCCACCGAGTCGGCCAAGGCCATCCCCGGCCGGCCCGACTTGGCCCCGGCATCTCCTGTTCCGCCGAGTCAGCCAAGGCCATCCCCAGCCGGCCTGACTCGGCCCCGGTGTCTCCTGTTCCGCCGAGTCGGCAAGGCCATCCCCGGTCGGTCCGACTCGGCCCTGGCGTCTCCAGTTTCGCCGAGTCAGCCAAGGCCTTTCCTGGCCGGCCTGACTCGGCCCCGGCATCTCCAAGTCCACCGATTCGGCCCCGCCCCGGCACTGCCTTTCCAGCGGGATGGGCCCCAGCCATCTCGGGTTGACCCAGCTCGGCCCTGATAAGATGGGATTCCCAGTTTCCGCCAGATCAGCCCCAGCAGTTCAAGAAACTACCTCTCTGACGTGCGTCGCCCGACAACACCAGATGCACGCTGCCCGATAGCGCCGACGCGCGCCGCCCAACAGCCCCACTGGTTGATGGGACGTAGCTTACTAACCAGCCCAGATTCGCGCAAGAGCTCAGCAGATCTTCTGACTCACGCAATCCCCCATGATCATGCCACGATCAACCCCTATAAAAGGTGAATCCACTCACCAAACAGGTATGCGCGATAACCCCCAAAATCACCCTCTCAACTCTCAAGGGAATTCCTCCTCTCGGAGATCTCCCTTTTTCCACACAAAACAGGGCTCACTCGAGCCCTTCTTCAGCTGTAACCTCAGTCACTAACTTGGCCATCGGAGGGTCCCGCCGGAGACCCCCTTCGGTCCCGGGACTTCTTTGCAGGCAACCCGGCGACGCGAGGATTCGAGGAGCGCCTCCGTTCCCGACGTCCAGGAGAGGTGATTGAGCGTCATTAAATATCAGGCTTCAATAGTTAATTTTTTTGTTGCACATTAATTATTCCAAGAATATCAATATCAGCGTTGTTAACATTTTATGTATTAATTAATTAATGAACCTTAATAATGGCAAAATACAAGAATACAGGCATTGACACGACTAATTGGAGAACTTCAAAAATACATACATACATGCATACATACATATATACATGCATACATACACACACATACATACATATAAAGATATGGTTTTAAGGGATGCTACTATAGGTGCTCTACAAGTTTATAAGCATTCTTTTCATTCATCTGTACATACATATATGCTTGTAATTATCACTTTCCATTAAATACTTTGATGAATACTTTATCATATTTGTTTTACTTTCAAGAAATTTAAAGAAAATCTTTCAACTTCCAACTCTCTTTTCCTTTTTTCTTCTTCTTTAAAACTAATCCTATATTAATGAGTAACTAATTCTTATATGAATTTATGTGATACTATTAAACAAAACCTAAGAATTTCATGAAACTTCTCATTTTTTGCCTGGCCTATATGTATGTATGTAATTAATGAGCTTTTCCCGTTGTTTTAGAGGATTTACTTGAAGTTATAGTGACATAGAAATTCTAATGGTCACTTTTATAAACCTTTCTCTCACTTTGACTAGCTTATTAAAAAAGGGCATGTGCGGTACATACATAATTATCAATTTGAAATAATAAAATTTTTCTTCATAAATATAAATTATAAGTAGAGCAAAGATTTTAAGTTTCCATTCTGGTTAATAACGGCTCATTATAGCTAAAAAGGTGGGAAATATGTATAGCATGTGAGCTGGAGAAATGGAAGGTTAGGAAGATTAGTAGTTATCTTTCTTTAATGCTCAATTTTACTTTTTTGTATCTCTCATCAAGATTGATGTTGGTTGAAATCTTGCACGCCAGTAGTTCTGATTGAATTAGTTTATGTAAAAATTAAAATAATTTATTTAAAAAATAAATTTTAAAAATATTATTAAAAATCCTTAGAATTGATTGTTGCTATTTGATTTTGCATTCATCCTTGCTCCATGGATCCACGAATTTATTCATGTGTCTACTGAAAATAATATAATAGGACGGCAACAAATCTCAATATAATATTGCTATAAAATATATACCATACATAATGTATTAATAATATAAATATAATATTAGAAATAAAAATTAAATAGTATAGCATATTATTTTGAATATCATTACCATTTATATTAATACTAATAAAATAAAATTATAATTTTATAAGTATTGATATATATATTATAGTCAAATAGTTATAAATTATTTAATTCATTTTTTGTTAATAACTTTTATAATTATTTATTAACTAAAAAAATTATAAATAATTAGAAGCCTTTTAATAATTTAAATAATGGTGGTAGATCAAATTTTTTAGCCGCCTTAGCGGTTCGGGAAAAATTTTAGCAGCGAGGGTGCCTTTTCAAAAACTGGCCCACCCGATTCCCAGACTTCTTCGGTTCTTCCGCCTCTGCCCTAACTCCCGACTTCCCTCACTCTCCCCTAACTCCCGAGGAAAGCCGCCCACCATCGCCTCCTCCCGTCTTCCCCCCCTCCTTCGGCCTCGGTTCTCCATCGAAGCCGCAGAGAAGGTCCACACCTAGGCCGCGCTCCCTGGGAGGACTACGAGGAGCCCCCGGTCTCATTCCCAAATTCCAGGGCCGGGCACCCATGGTCGGAGTGGATGAAGCTGGTGACCATCGCCTCCTCCCATCTAGCCCCCCCCCCCCCCCCCCCCCCCCCCCCGGCCTCCGACCTTGGTTCTCCGTTAGAGCCACAGAGGAGGTCCATACCCAGGCCGTTCCCTAGGAGGGCTACGAGAGCCCCCGGTCTCCTTCCCAAATTCTAGGGTCGGGCACCCATGGCCGAAGTGGACGAAGCTGGTGGATTATCTCGTGGCCAGAGGTTATTCCCTTTGGCGAGGGTCAGTGGCCGTGGTGATGATGACGACTTGTTCTTTGACCATAAGGATCTCTCGAAAGAGTTCGTGAAGGCTGCCGAGGCTTGTCTGGTTATAATTTTTATCCTTTTTTCTGTAAGATGTATTGTTGGTTATACTTTTTTTAAAATATGATGGACAACTACTTCCACTATCACCTGCAGCCATGTATGATAATCTGGGCAATCAAGCTGGGGTGCAGAGACCTCCAATAAATCCTTAACCAAACCCATTTGGCAATGCATTCTATGGAGCTGGATCTCATCTTATCAGATGTGGCCTGGGGGCATATGGAGAGAAATTCTTGGGCTCAAGTTCTAAATTTATGCAAAGCAATGTATAGAATATGTAAACAGAGAATGCATGTTAGTACATAAATTGTAGAATATTAGTCAATAGCCTCCTTTTTTGCAGTCTGAATTATTTGCATGCATTATAAATAATAATAAACATGCCATTATATTTTCTAACTTTTGGCCTCAAATGTAACAGATTAGCAAGTATTTCTCCAATTCTCAGAATTATTTTCAAGTGAATCAGCAGTATGTGAGGAATAAGTTGAAAGTGGTCCTATTTCCATTCCTGCACAGGGTAAATTTACTGCTTTATTTTGTTAGCTTGACTTTCCTAAGTGATCGCTTCTCTTTTATTAATAAGCTTATGGAACTAATTTATGTTTTTCCTATATTCTGTTTTATCCAGGGTCACTGGACCAGGATAACCGAGCCAGTTGGAGGTAGGCTTTCATACAAACCTCCAGTTTATGATATAAAATGCCCCATATCTATACATTCCTTTCATGGCATTTGGCACCTACATTATTCTCGCAGGCTTCTCATTTGGTCTTATGGGAAAGTAAGTTGTGTATTCTGGCCTCACTTTACATCTTCAGCAATAACAGTTACTGATCATACTTGAGTCTCTTGTAGGTTCACTCCAGAAGCTTTGAGTTTACAGTTCACAAGGGGATTGGCTTGGTGGTTTATGGAGGTTGCCATCCTAAAAGGCTTGTTGTATTCATTAGGTGGAGGGGAGGCAGCACTTCTTGATATGGTGGCATACGTCGGCTATGCTTTCACAGGATTAACGTTGGCTATACTGGCAAGGTCACATGAGACACCTTTTGGCATCATGTTGTGCTTCTGTTTCAGCTGATTATTACCAAAATTGAACTTATTTGTTATCTAAACTTTCTGATTTATAACAGTAATGTCTTTCAGCTAGTGAAAACCATCTTCTGTACACATCATAGATTGGATATTGATGTATTTAACTTTGTCAAATGTCTGATTTGGCTTCATAATGCCACAATGGAAATTTATTGTTTTTTCCTACGATTTAATTTATTTTGCAGGTAAAAATAATTAAAAAATAATAATTTAAAAAAAATATTAAAAATTATTATTACCTAACTTTTCCCTAAGATTATATGGATAAAAAATACTTTTTGATTTTTCCCTATGATTTTGAGGTTTTTCATAGGGAAAAGAATCATTAAAAATTATTATTAGTCAACTTTTCCCTACGATTTTCAAAAATTATAGGGAAAGATGTGGATAAAAAAGTATATTTTTTGATTTTTCCTTACAATTTTGAGATTTTTCGTAGGGAAAGAAATCATTAAAAATCATTACTAGCCAACTTTTCCCTACGATTTTTAGAATTTTCGTAGGGAAAGATGTGGATAAAAAATATTTTTTAATTTTTCCCTATGATTTTGGGGGTTTTCGTAGGGAAAGTAATCATTAAAAATTATTATTAGCCAACTTTTCCCTATGATTATAAGAATTTTCGGAGGGAAAGATATGGATAAAAAATATTTTTTTTAAATTTTTCCCTACGATTTTTCATTTTCATAGGCAAAAGTTTTTAAATTTTAAATTTAAATTTTAAATTTTGGTCACTCTTTCCCTACGAATATGAATTTTTCCCTATGAAAAAAAATCGTAGGGAAAAGGCCTACTCTTTTCCTATGATTTTGAAAAGTTGTAGGTAAAGGCTCTCCCGCGCACTTTGCCTCTGACTTTTCTAGCTTTTGCCTACGACAAAATCGTAGGGAAAGGCTTTCCCTACTATTTTTCTACCTTTTCCTACGAAAAAAATCGTAGGTAAAAATCAATTTTTTTTGTAGTGAGACATGCCATAGCATGTCATATTAGAAGAGCTGATTTATGTCTACATATAATTTATGCTCCCCAATAATAGAAATATTTTATGTGAACTCTTCGGGATAGTAATTCTAAACAAATAATTTCGTGAGCTTTCTTTTCATTTGACTCTTCTCATGCATGCATGTAATTAGTGAACTTAATTATATGCTTTAATACCTATACATAATTTGGTTCACTTTCCAACAAGTCCCTAAAATATTAATCTAACTTTCAAACTGATCAAAATGCAAAAACCCATAGTAGCCATTGCATTTCTCCATACAAAATCAAATGAGACTGCAGCTCTTTAAGTTCTAATAGAATATAAGACAAATGTTCCAATCAGCTCAAGCATAAACAAGGAAGAAAATTAAAAAACAAGAACTGTAAAAGTTTTCGATTCCCATTGTCGTGCATTTTATTGCTTTTTTTCAAAAGCTTGTTTCTAAGATTTTCCCTACAAATAATGAGATGAGAAAAAAAGTGTTAGAAGCCAAAAACCAAAATACTATTTAAATCAAAAGCCTAAAAACCAGAGATAGTAGAAATTGTCTTGTCTTGAAAATTCAATCCATTCCGACCTTATCTACGCCGGGCTTAGGTCAAGGATCACCTTGGTTGGAACAGGTCTAAATCTCTTACCCAAACTTTCAATGGATTGGTATGGGCCAAAACTTGGATTTGATTTAAAGAAGCATTGTGTTAGATATTTCCTAAACCTCATGTAGTTAGAAAAAAAAAAAACTTAGACGAGTTGAGTTGAGTTAGATTGAGTTTGTAAGAATAATTTTTTATTTAAATCAAAGTACTTAAAATTGGTTTAAGCCATGATTATGAATCAGAGCTTTTTGATATGCTTGATCTTCCTCAGTGCTACTTATTTAACTTATTTAAAAATTTATTAATAATAATTATATAATAATTAAATTTGATAGATTAAACTAATCTAGTGCAGAATTGATAAGATTAGGAATAAAGAGATAATCTAAAATGATCCATGGGTGTCTATGATTCAAAAAGCCTTCGTTAGGTCTTAGGCCGGTTTAGATATAAGACAGATTCGGTATGTTATAGCATTATTTGACTTGACTTGACTTAAATCCAACCAATTGTCACCCTTCACATCACATGGAGAAGAGAGACAATTAAATAGAAGTGAACCCTACCTTATTTAATCTTCTTTCATTAATTTTTTTAAATATTTTACATAAAAAATCTTTGAATATCATAAACAAATGCTATCTTATGATGAATAGGTATACATGTGCAATGGTTAAAATCAACCAAAATCTTTAAACAACCTCCTTCTTTTCATTTTTCTTCTTCCTCAACAAGCACTTAAATTTATTTATATTTAAGTGTGAGCTCAAGGTACAAAGCACCTGGCATAATGGATACTTTTGTCTTAAGCAAATAATCTGATAAAAAAATCAACCAGCAACTATAGAGTTTCTGTAACACTTTAAGCCCATGACCCAATTAATCTTATAGTGGGTCAAAATTATGTAATTTTAAATTTTAAATATAATTAGTAATCGATGTACTTGAATTATAAACTCTTCAAACTTTTTTTTTTCTTTCGATGTAGAATTATTTTGAAATTTTATGATATCTAATAATGTCTTGCCAATAGTTTGCAAGAAAGATGGTTAATATATATATATATAGACTTGTATGCAAAAACATCTTTATAGTAACAGCTATCATCCCTCCTTCGGAAAGGGATGTAAAGAACTCCTATAGAGTTCACAGTTTTAAAGTGCAAAAGTTACAAAGGTTGACATGGGTCTTCCATGAATTAAGAAAAGCAAAGTTAATATAATACTTCAAAATAGTCTCGTATCAAATGATAAAAAAAAAGTTTGAAGAACTTATAATTCAAGTTCATTTATTATCAATTAACTTGCACTCAAGTTTTTAAGATTTTATATATCTAACCTACTAATAATTAATTGAGCTGCAGGTGAGCTTCAGCATAATAAATATGGTATCAGAACAATGTATAAAATTTCAAAAGCTTGTTTCTAAGATTTATTTTTCTATAAATGAAGAACCTTTCTGGTAGTGCAGTTGGTTCACTGTGATCATTTCCAGCAGGTCCATGTCTCCTAGGTTCGGACTGTTCTCAATCTTACTTCTGGCAATCTCCACGCCATGCCAGGTCTTCCATTGATTGGTCAATATTGGTGCAACTGTCATCATATCTATGAAGCGAGACCTCGGGGAAGATACAATCAGGCAAGTCATCAAGGCCCCAATTGTCCACATTATCTTCCATCACATCCAATCCATAGCCCTTCTCAATCGAAGTTACCATCCCTGGCTGGTCAGTAGTGGTGCAATTGATATCATCTACTTCAACAAACACCTTCGTAAACATAGAGTCAAACAAGTCGTCAGGGTCGAACTCAGACGTAGTGTTTCGCACCGTTTCCATCCCCCAACCGCTATCCAGTGAAGGGCCTTCAATTGATGGTTCAATATTGGTGCAATTGTTGTGAGGCATCACCTCCATCTCACTCCTTGGCCCATTTCGGCCGGGTCTCCACCAGGCTGGTTAATGTTGGTGCAACTTATAATGTCATTACGAGGCAACGCCTCCGTGAATAGACGAGTGGACATTAGATCAGGAATGTCGTCATAATCCAAAGAGGCAATGAAAGAGTTCTGATTATCGTCTTTTTCCACATTGGTTTGGTAGCAGGTAAGCTCGTGAGGGTCGTTAATGCCATTGAACCATTGTTGTATCCACTCTGAGTCCAGTTGATGCTTCTACTTCTGAGACTGCCAGAGGTTGGACTTCTTGCCTAATAAAACCTGGCCGCACCTCTCTGAACATGAAATCAGGCATGCTTGCGAGGGCCATCGATGCGATTGAACCGTTGTTCCATCCAGTTTTCCATGTCCCCATTACAAGCTGCAGCTACTAAGGCCTGTTCGAAGCTTTGGATGCTGTTTTGCAAGAGTAAGCTCGGTGAATTGGTGAAGGACAAGCCCATGCCATCTTCACCCCACCGAGTCCAGTAGCAGCCATGCTTGTGAGAGTCATTGGAATCACTAAAGCATTGTTAAGTCCACCGTCTCGGTTTTCCATTGGTGTCTTCATTACTGATGCTGCCAAAGCCAATGACTGAGTCGAGCTTCTGTTGTAGTTTTCGAAGCTGGAGAATTGTAAATCTGTTGGGCCTGGTGTGGTGCTATCAAGGCCCAGGTGGGCTAACTTGTATTGGGCTGGGTTTGAGTCCAAGGGTTGAGATTAAATCAAGTCACGGGTGTACACGGGCTTGGGGATAGTTTAATCTCATTGAATTAGTCCATGGGAGTTTTTGTTGAGTCTGGGCCTGGCCCACTTCGTGGATGTATTTAAACTCTAGTCTCTAGGGTTGGAAGGA
>UESW01003293.1:52333-62971 GCA_900491605.1 Calamus simplicifolius | reverse complement strand
AAATTAGGCCGATCAGAGACTAATTAGAGTTTGATTAAGTGGTACCTCATAAGGCATACAAATCATTGGTTTTGACATGACAAAACTAAGTCCCTGACTGACCTAAAAGCTCCTAAGTTTCTAGCTTAGACATGAGAGGCTTGGTTCCAAAAGGATTCCTCAAGTTTAGGTGCTAACCTTGATTAGCAATGCTTTTTCAAGTTCGAGCACTGATCTCGATTGCCAATGCTTCTTCAAGTTTAGACGCCAATCTCAATTAGCAAAGCTTTCTCAAATCCAAGTATTGATTCCAATTAATAAAGCTTCTTCAAATCCAAATATCGACCTTGATCGGTAAAGCTTCTTTAGGTCTAAGTATCAACTTTGATTGACAAAGTTCCTCAAGTTTGAGTGCTAACCTCAATTAGAAATGCTTATGTAAGTTCGATTGCCTCCCTTGATCAACAAAAAACTTAAGTCTCTAATTTCAACTTAAGAGACTTAAGCTTAAAAGAGAAGTCGTTCCTAGCAATTTTCTAAGCTGATTGGTGAAAGATCTTCACAAGGTCCTAGATACTGACTTGAAAGCTTGGATTTTAAGGAGTCTCCAACTACTTCTAGAGCCAATCTAAAGTCAACAAAGACTCATCTTGAAGTCTCTAACTCCAACCTGAAAAACTTTAAAAAAAATATGGATGTGTTAAGGTCTACTACGCAAGGTGATGACTTACCAAATGACTAGTAATCCTTGATAATTTGGAGGCCAAAAGACTGTAGATCGTTTGATCAATCATCACATGATAACGATCTAAATCACTTCAACATTCATGAAGACTTTTAGGTTAGAATGAAAATAGGATAAAAACTTGTAAAAATTTATTTTCATTTATCAAATGCAATTACAAATAGTTGGCCTAAAAAATTGACTACAAAATTTGGCTTAAGCCAAGTATAGAAAAAAAAGGAAAACAAGTCTACGGTCAGAGGTCACAATTGTTGTGTGGAGTCCACTCCCTCAGGTCAGCTGTTCAAAGTACTTGAACCAAAAGAGGAAACTCTTTACTGGTCTCTTCTTCCTCATTCTCAGCCTCATCTTAAGTCCTGGGGTGGAAACCTGATGCTTTCTTTGCACATTTCATACCCAAAGGTGAAGGTCTTCGTGCTGAAGAAGATCAGCTTCTCCTCATCCTCTCCTGTGTTTGCTGTGCATCTAAGTTTGGAAGATGATGAACAGATATATTCTTGTTAGCCCAAACATGGATTTGTGACATCTCTTTTTCCGAGGATCTCTGAAGTCAAAACTAAGCCTAGAATAGGGTAATGAAAGAGAAAATAGGGTTGTATCAGTAGAGGAGCTAGAAGTGCATACTTTGCTCCCATGAGAAGTAGCTTCTTTGGGCATCAAAAATTACAACAGTTTAATTTGCAAAGGGTTTGAATTATGAAAAATGGAAAGCATAAATTTAATATTATCAAAATAAAATATCATGAGTTGTCGAGTGGTTTATTGAGTTTATGTTCATATTCATGGTTCTGCTAGAATAGATAGCATATTAATTTTTCTTTTCTCTATAACCACCACATGTCCATACCAACTTAATCTACCATGTTGAGTCCCTCATTTTGAGCTTATTTAATATTTTCTATCAATAACTATTGGGCAAGCCATTTTATTTGATGATTATTTACTCTTTCTTCTTTTTTATAAAAAAAATTTATAAAACTGCTATTAGGCTAACTATGCTATATGGAACAGAGTGTTGAGCAATACTGAAATAATATGTGAATAAATTAAGTGTAATTGTAATGTGCATATTAAGATGGATATGTGATAAAACTTCAAAAGATAGAATTAGAAATAAATATATATGAGAAATGATAGGAGTAGCTCTAATTGAAGATAAAATGAGAGAAAACTGATTACGATGGTTTGAACATATACAACAAAGATTTTTAGATACTTCAGTTAGAAAGAGTGATCTTTTAATAGTTTATGGTGTTGATAAAGGTAAAGGTAGATCTAAACTAATATGAATAAAAATAATTAAAAAAGATATAATTATTTATAACTTAAGTGTCTATTTAGTCCTGAATAAAGTATAGTGAAGAAAGTATATTCATGCATGTAGCCGACCCCATGTACGTAGTTAGGAAAAGGCTTAGATGAGTTGACTCGGATTGAGTATATACTCTTCCTTTTCATAATATATAAATAAATTTCTTTTTTTTTCTTCGGAAGGATTTTGGAAGCTTAGGAAACGAAGACCACTTGCTGCTTCACTGACATTCATTTGATTCATTTTCCTCCCGATCCTTGAGAGGGCGTACCAAACACATCTTAGAAATCAAAACAGCTGCTGTGGATGAGACAAGTTAGGCCAAATGGCCTTGATTGACGCTCAGTCATATTGCATGATGACTTCGAATTTCCTCTCAGCCTTGACCTTGCATTTTATCATATTCTTCATGCTGTTACAGCTCTGGACTGTGGTGTGCTTCCCGGGGCCTTCGTCTCATGGTGTTAGCAATATAATCTTAACTTCGCAAATGTGGTGGATAAATCCTAGAATTTTAAATTACAATTTAATCCTTTATATTTTAAAAGCATTGCATTTCTAACATTTTGTTACGTAAAGTTTAAAATTGATTGAAATACATAAATTAAATTATTTCTTCTACATAATAAATGAATGAGAGCTTAAATGTTTCTTCACATGTTTATGTTAAGGTATCATATCAGTTATTTTATTAATTTTAAGTGAATCATATAATAAAACATTATGAATGTAATATTTTTTTTAAATATATTTTTATCTTAATATTCTTAGCTGAAAGGCCATGGAAAGGGTTTGTGGAGACCACATCAAAGGAGTGGGAAATGAGGTCTCACAATCAATGGTGCTAGCGAACGTGGGTTGCACCATTATAAAACAATTTATGTGCCACAGGTAATTCATTTTGCCGCGTGATTCATGCCAAGATCTACTGGACGTGACACCTGCATCAAAAACCAGATGCAGTACCGTAGCATTATTTATTATTTATTTGATTTCGATGGAAAGTAATTTAAAAGAAAAAATTTTGTGCATCGATTATGTATAAAATGTGCATCGAATGTACAGATTGATCATATTTTTGTATGGTAATGCATGCGATGTGTGCTATAATCCATTTCAGTCCAAAAAATGCGCTGAACGCAGAAGGATAACTCTCATCTGAAAAAAAAATCACAAGCCTTCAGCTCTTTAGTGCAATGTAGATTTTAACCTAGGTCTTTATCAGTGCGTTGGCATATTTACTTCGGCATTGTAGAAGCCGAGAGCCAGTTCCATGCTAAGGATGTGATTTAATAAAATTTACTCATGAAACAGTTCTCTCTCATGATGATTCTTTATATATATATATATAATGTGAAGCAAAAGTGAATGCTAAATTGATAGCAACAATGGAAAATTGGTGACAAAAGAAGATTGTCATAGTTATCTTCAAAGTTGGAACTTCGCTCGAGCAACGCATGAAAGGATGGATGCAATAATATGCATGTGAGATAGGACTGATGGGGTAAGGGTTGAACCGGAGTGTTGATATGATGTAATACATGATACATGTGAGATGTTGATATGATGTAACACATGATACATGTGAGATAGGACCATGGGGTAAGGGTTGAACCGGAGTGTTGATATGATGTAATACATGATACATGTGAGATAGGACCATGGGGTAAGGGTTGAACCGGAGTGTTGATATGATGTAATACATGATACATGTGAGATAGGACCATGGGGTAAGGGTTGAACTAGAGTGTTGATATGATGTAGACTGAATTGTTCGGCTGCAACATGGCAGTCACGTGCATGATCAAAGGTAGGCATGATGTATCCATTCAGTTTGAAATTGTTTTATCTTTCTTGATAGGGATAGGATGAACATAGAAATATGGCATCCATGTATAATAGATGACCGAAGATAGATATAATAAAGCCAATCGGTTCCAGATTATTTTTATCTTTTTCTTTTGATAGGGATGAAATGGGAATAAAAATAAGTATATCGCCTCATCCCATTAGTTTATACTTTATACTTAAATACTATAATACTTTTATATTTTTATACATATTAACATACCCTCATATATTAATAATTTTTTCCTCAACCCTAATATTTCTTTTTTATTATTTTTTTTAGTTATATTATTGATTCTATAAATTTTATAAAAAAATTATATATGCCATTGGGAATAGAGTAGAGACAGAAGGGTAGGGGCAAGGCAGGATAGAGATTTATCATTCTCTATAAGACAGAGATAGGAATAAAAAAATCTCCATTTATGAAGACATGGGAGAATAAAAATTATTTTCTTTGGCAAAGTTAAAGGATGAATGAGTAGTAGGGTTTCTGGACCCGACCTGCACCATTACCATCCCTAGTTAGGATCATATTAGGTTAATATGGTAACTTAAAGGATCCAATTTAAACTAAGGGGTATGATAGCATAGTGATCAAATTAGTGGAGGTATCCTATAATCTTTCCAAATATTTATAAGCAATAGTTAAAGGGTTCTCCCGGTTGGGCTCATCGTAGATGTGCTGCGCTCATCCTAGTTGTTCTCCAAATGCATTAGATAGAGTTTGGTGTTGTCTTTATAATTTGGGTTAGGCTTGGGCTTGAATAATCCCAAACTAACCTCAGGTAGGATTGAGCTCAAATTTGACTGAAATCTAACCCTAATCCAACTTGAGTCTGACTTGAAATTACCTAGTAAATATATAATTCAACTTTACATTTCATATTTTCATGTAAGTTTATATTTTTATCCTATTAAATGTTAAGTTGTGGGAATAAGCCATCATAATTTGGATGGTGAAGACCTCAACTTGACAAATATTAATATAATAATAACATCTTCAACTTCCCGATGATGTGACATTTTTACTCAAACAGATGTAACCCTGCGAGGATGGTCCAATCCATGCTAATTCAACACCAAGCCGAGTCAACCTGAGTTTATCTTAATCTGAATTAGGTTGGGTTTGGTTAAGGTGGGGAGATAATTAGGTAGTGTTTGATAGAAAAAATATTATCCATGGATAAATGTACGGGATAGAGTTTGTCCTCTGGCTATCCCTAGGAATATCCCTTGACTATCCGATTGATCATATCAAATGCAAAAAGGTAAATCCATAGGATAATTTTTTTTACTTTTATTTGGAGGGATAACCAGCTATTCCTGCATTCTCTAGGAAATAAATTGGGGATATTCCATGGTTAACCATGATTAATCATGGATTATCCCTTTGGTTAACTTTATTCCCAGCTATCCCTTATAGTTATGACTTTTGGGAATAAGAAAGGATAATAAGAGAAGATATCCCTTGGATATCCACTCTTATCCCCTATTTCAAACACTACCTTAGTTTTTTCTTTCATTCAAATTTCTCTGTGTTTCTCCATCTTGGAAACCAAGTTGGATCTCTTTCCCCTAATAGTATGCTCTTCAAGAACTCTGAAGCAGAGTAGGAAACACATTCCCTAATGACCGTATGATAACACAGGCATCATGTGTTTGAACTATGATTGCAATACAGTCTATCCACAGCTCACACACAATTCTAGTGAATGAGTGAATTATCAACAGCATATTGCTTATAAGCGGTTCAAATTCATCATAGCTTGCTTTAATGCAATGAGTAATTATGCTTGCTGCACACAATACATAAGTCCCAAAGATCTTATATTATAGACAGATCATGGCTACCATAATACAGGGTACATACAAAGAAATATAGGAAGAAAAGCAGTCACTGTTAGTAGGGTCACGACCTCTTAAGGTAGAAGAACAGAGATTATTTCCATGTCACACATTAAAGCTTCTTAGAAGCAGCACTCTTCCAACACACAGCAGCAGCAAAGAGCAGCCAAACTGCAACACGAAAGCAAAAGGTAAATTGAGCGAGAAAATTACAAGGCCAAGAGAAAGAAAGTAAAGTAGGAAAACCTGGGATAAATCATCATATTTCCCTTCCAGGTTGGGAATTGAGATAGTCCTCACAACATCCATAAATACTAGATTCACATAGAAGTTAGTAAACCCATTGCTTAAGTGGATGAATCATCATAGCCACAACCATATAGTCAGTCTTCATGTACTCTATCCTGCAGTTGTTCCTGATCAAATATCTGAAGCGTGGCTAAAGAGCTAGGAGACCAGATGCAACAGTTGTTCTAGTGTATCTGAAGAACCCTTTTCTCATTATTATCATATTATATGGCTAACGTTTAACAAACCTTGAATGTTCAAAAAGAATAATACTCTTGATACACAAGTCTCTTAGTTACTAAATCAAGCTGATGTTATGGAAAACGATTTACTATGGGTTTTGCTGAAATTGGATAAGTAGATCTCTGAAAAGAACCAAACTCTAATGATCGTTCATGATATTACCTCATCACTTGCTCATGTAAGGCTAGGCAGTGTCCTCTATCACGAGTATTTGGAGGACTACTGACCTAGACTGATGCCGAAAAAGGAGAAAGCAAAGAATGAAAGGAAAATTTATTTGAACAAGAAATAATGACACATCCACCGCTGGAATTATGTATACTAGGACTCACACCAGATTCCTCTTCATTAACTCAGCACTCTACATGGAAGAATATTTATGGGAAACTAAAGAATTCCTTTACTAGGACTTATGCTCGAACTATTGGATGTAATAAGTGTAGCCCTAGAAATTTGAGGAGCAACTGTTGGACTTGATGTATCTTAAAAGCACAGAGATGCAACAGAATAAACACACAGAGAGAGAGAGAGAGAGAGAGAGAGAGAGAGAGAGGATATGCATATAGACTAGTATCATGCAATATATTTAACAACAGAATGTACTACATCTGTCTTCTCCTTTATGCAAAGGGTCCATAACTGAGATATGCCAGATAAACTAAAACAAAATCAAAAACATATTGATTATATGATGCAGGATAGGAGTGATTGAACCTAGAAGTTAATATCCATGAAGGAGCAAAATCATTGATTTTTGGGATATAAGCCTCAGGAATAATTTAATGTTACATCAAATATATGAGGAAAACGTATAGCAAGATAGTCATAGGAAGTTGGAATTTATTGCTTGTTCAGTCTTTTGGTCTCTTTTCCCAGAGGAATGAATACTAATACTAACTATAAGGAAAAAAGAATAATTTTGCATAAAATAACTTGGGAGCCAACAGCAACAATGCAAAAGATATAGAACCATGACCATGGGAGAAAAAGCAATGTGCATCCTTTTCAACAAAAGAACTGAAGTGATCAGAATAGGACACACTACTTAGGTTAGTATTTGGCTGGTAACACCTAACAGGAGTCCTACAGCCTAAAACAATACAAATAAGCAATGTGCATCATTTTCAGGAAAACACAACTGAAGTGATCAGAATAGGTCACACTGCTTAGCTTTGTGTCCAGTTGATCACACCTAACAGGAGTCCTATAGCCTAACACAATACAAATAAAGAGTAAACGGCTTGGCCACTAAGGCGGTCTTTCACTTGGAGAGAAATGAGTCTGTTTGACGAGAGCTTTCTGATGCAGCACAAAAAGAACAAAAGAAAAATCCTGAACTCTTGCTAAAAACTCAACTTAGAACCTTCTTAGAATGTTAACAGATAATTCTACAAAGTCTTGAATCTAATTCAACAAGAGTTCCAATTCATACAGGATGCAAAATAAATGTGACTGAACTCATCCAATATGAGAATCAGACCTTTTTTGGATATTCAATAAATTTGGATGAACATGTCCAATAGGGAAACTAGATGTTTCTTTATCTTACTCTTCCTTCCTATGCATTAATCACTTTCCTCCATTCTAGATCCCCTAATTCCACATCTAGAAAAATTCTGCATTAAGTTATGCAGAGTATTTTTTTTTTTTTACACATCACAACCTGTTATTAAGGCTTGCTATTGCCTTCGTATTCTTCTAGAGATGCTCACAATGTTCACAAAGAAGGATAACAAAAGCTTTGGTGTGATAGAAAGTACAACCATGGTGACCTTTTGATTAACAAGAGTAGCCTGCCTGCCCTCAAAATTATTTATTTGTCTCAAAAGCTCATTATCTCCATGTTTTACCCTTGGGGCAAGGTGTGGGCCCTAATATCCAATTTATCTATAGCAAGAATATGGCTCTTGTATCTTGAAAACTTAGCCCAGAAGACAGTTTCAACAAAGGTCATAGTGTTCAATTTATCTATAGCAAGAATATGGCTCCATAATACTTTCAACAAAGTTCAATTCACCATAATAGTAGCTCAGACCTCATACCATTCAAAGCAGCCAAAGCAGGCAGTTTCATCATGACACCTTGTGCTTAGGCCACTAATTAATTGAGTTCACTTTGCCCAGCCAGCGATCAATCTATTGACGATCCGCACACCCAAAAAAAAAATGGAGCATCGTTAATCAACACCTAGGACTTAATGGCCTTAGAGCAATCATTTAGTTGAAAAAGACCATTAATATTGCCGGAGTTTATTTGGCCATCAAAGAACTGTTGCCTACAACTCTTCTGTCAAATCCTCTATGGCAGGCAAAGAATCAACCGACTGACTAGCTGGTTGAGGAAGAGAGACTTAGAATAAGGTGATGCGCCTAAGGATTTTTCTTGGAGTTCCTATGGCTGGCTAATATTCGGTGAATTTCCAAGTCTCATAATGTTAGATAGGTACATGATCAAAGATGCAAATACTCAGACTCATAAGATGTATGCATTTTGTGTGCATATATATGCAAGGGCAACATACGACTCTTTGTTCATGTTGGCTCTGCAGCTAACTTCAAGTTACATAAAGCTATGGTTTTGAGATGCTCATTAGATGATAGAATGTGGCAATGAACATATTTATAGAATCACAGAGTTCAATGGCATACTATATTGTAAAAGGGGCTAACGATTTTAAAATCAATGATAGGCCATCCAAAAAAAACAAAAAAATCTAAACTATTGAGCATGATTCATCCTATCAAGAATGCCAATAAATCAAATTCATATATTTTAGCAGTCTCTAACCTATGCACTAAATCATACCAAAATGAATGGTATCAACTCAACTTGTATCGTAAAATATATGATAGGCATATAAATTAAACAACCTACGCACCTCAAAAGATGGCTAGATTCAAATTCACTAGATTTTGATGATTCAATCATTATAAAATAAAGTATTATGCTATTAAAATCATCTATTTTAACACATTAGATAACTATATTAGAGACACAAATTTGAATTTTACTTTCCTTTTTTTGTAGTGCATGTCACATTCAATTGTTTGGATCGCAAATTTGGATGGTCCATCATTGATGTTGAACAATTAACTTCTTTTTAATGGAGTTAATCAAAAGTGTAGTCCAACTCAACATACATACACACATACATCTACATATGCGTGCGTGTGTGCATGTGCATACGCACACTTACAGATATATATATAGTTTCAGTTATGAAAGTGATTATTTTGGCTGCATCAGGAGTATATATTGATCTATTCATTTTGGATTTGTGTAGCTAGGTTTATGTATTCAGGAGAAGCCTCCTTATATCTAGCAGGCATCACAATATATATATTTTTACTTAGTGGACTCAATTACCATCTTCCTTCTGATGGAGTCTAAACTAGTCACATTTCATTCATTCCCCTTTCTTTCTACTTATTCCATTACTTCTTACCAATCATTTTGCAAACCTACCTAATGAGTTAACCACAACAACAAGCCAGCATAATCAATTAATACATAATACTCAGGGAAAATTTACTTCTCCTTGAGTTGTTAAGTAAAATTTGATGTTGACTTGTGCCCTCTAAATCAACACCAATAAGCTACAACCTGTAAGAGTTGATGACCCTTCGCTACAAACAATGGGAGGCAAGGTGCATTTTAAATATATAGCACCTCCTTTACTTCAAACCATGTATGGGTGAGCCAAAAATATATGGCCTAAGCTCTGGCCTGGTTTAATGGTAAATTAATTTGGCTCAAATTTAGAAGAACCAGCTCAAGCTCTGATCATTTTACCATGAGCCAGATCAAGCTCATCTAAATTCTTGTTTGGCTTGACAATGGGGTTTTGATCAGGAAAGCCAAGGTTGGGGAAAGGTTGTTGTAGGCTTTATTGTCTAGAAACTTGAGCAGCCCTGCCGTGTAGACTCTTGATACTTTCTGGGCAG
This sequence comes from Calamus simplicifolius, assembly GCA_900491605.1. NCBI lineage: Eukaryota > Viridiplantae > Streptophyta > Magnoliopsida > Arecales > Arecaceae > Calamus > Calamus simplicifolius. Next base: position 52,764 of record UESW01003293.1, on the reverse strand, counting down.
CTAGTTGGTGGAGGCCTAGGTGAGCACCTAGCCACCTACTAGCCACTCCGTTAATGGATAGGTGCTTCTCTATCTACATATACATACATACATACAGGCCTAGGTGAGCACCTGGCCACCTACTAGCTACTCTGTTAATGGATAGGTGCTTCTCTACATACATACATACATACATACATACATACATACATACATACATACATTACATACATTACATTACATACATACATATAATGAGAAAGCCTTGATTCTAGAATGAATTCTAGAATCCAGGACCTTATTTAGGGTCCAGCAATGTGTCAAATTTTCAGGTATACAGTGTCCCTTTTAAATGACACAAAAAAGACGTGCAGCTTCAACAATTTCTCCTATTTACTTTCTTCCTTCACATGTGGACTACAAGCTCCATTCTAGTATCTAAGAATATATCA